>PVKP010038442.1:0-20890 GCA_004027715.1 Plecturocebus donacophilus
CCAGGACTTGAACTCAGACCTGGAACAACTAGACTTAACAAATATTTACAGAACTCTCCTCCCCAAATCCACAAAACATACATTTTTCTCAGTATCACATTATACCTATTTTAAAAGTGACCACATAATTGGAAGTAAATCACTCCTCAGCAATTGCATAGCATTTCACAGGTTTAAATAAAATATTGGTTGGCTGCTTTAAAAAAAAAAAAATACAAATATTAGATGGGTGTGGTGGTGGGTGCCTGTAATCCCAGCTACTCGGAAGGCTGAGGCAGTGAATTGCTTGAACCCGGTAGATGGGAGGTTGCAGTGAGCTGAGATTGAGCCACTGCACTCCAGCCTGGGCAACAGAACAAAACTCCATCTCAAAAGAAAAGAAAAAGAAAAACAGATTTGGTGCTTGGTTAGCTCTTGGGAAAAGATCCTTTAAAAAAAAAATTTCATTTATTGTATTACATTTGAAACACGCTTATTTTTCCCATTTTTAGAAAGGTAGTGTAATTACAAAAACAGATTCTATGAACGAGGCAGTCAAATGAGCTAACTTTTCAATTAACTATAAATTTCATCTTTGATAATCTAATTACAATTATTTGTTAGGCAAGAAGGCTTCCATTTTGGATGACCAATGATGTCATCCATCTCAAATGATCCTTAAATGCAATACAAAAAGAACTCAAATTCTGTTCATATTTTAAATATTCAGGCCAGTGTGCTTACAGCTAATGAATAGCACCAGTACACATATACCAGATATACAGGGTTAGACATTTAAATTCTTCGTGCTTTTTTTTTTTTTAATTTCAACTTGCTTTGTATTGATAAAAACAAATGAAAAGCTCTAAAAATCATTCTGGGATAGGAGAAACATTCTCTAAATGCAGAGACTTAAAGCTTTGTGGCTGTTTTAACTCTAGGTCTTGATATGAAATTAAAAATGAAAGAGGGTTGAGAGAATTTACAGAGGATGGGGAAAAAGGAGAGGTAAGTATAATAAGATACTAAAGAGCATGATCAACCGAGTTTTCTTGAGTGTTTTCTGGTCAGATCGTCTAGTTTGGGAAGTCAATCATGAATTTTCTTGCTTTTTAAGATGCTTACAAATATCAAGATGTAATTTTTTAAAGGCATTTTGTGAGGCTGGGAGGCAGGTATGCAAACCTCACTTACAAGGGCATGCACTGTGAATTATAACAGATCCAAAGCATCTTCTGCTCACGTTTCCCCAAATCACAAAAAAATGGTTTGGCATGACTAGTTACGTTTGCTGCAGGGCATAAAAAGATTAATCTTGTATTTAGGCACAGCTTTTGAGGCTTTGGTAGAAAAACTGTACATTAGGGAAGATCCTGACCTAAACACCTTGATCTTTGGTTCATGACCCCATCACAGAGCCAGACAAAGGTTCCCTGACAATGAATTAAACTGTGTTGATTCCTCCGCCCACAGACACTCAAAGCTTACTCTCTCCACTGTTACATCAGTCTCTGGAATCCTAGGATGGTGTTTGTAAATAGTGCTGCCACGTGCACAGTACCCACGTGTCAAATGCTGATGTGACCACGTGTAACTGGAAGGAGAGAAAGCTTTTACAGGTGCCAAAGAGAAACCTACTATTTTTTGGTCCTGAAAATGAGCATACAAATGTCAAGGAATTATCTCTAACTAAGGGTGATTTGTCTTTTTTTTTTCTTTCTTTCTTTTTTCCCCCAAAATAGAGGAAGAACTGGACAAAATTTTTCCTGTTGCATTTCTTATAATCCAAGCTAACTGCCCTACCTAATTCAATTTAGGATCAGTTTTATAATTTCAGCAATGCATTCTGACTGCACTTTCTGCTTCTTCTGTTTGCAAGACTTATTCTTGTTTGCTCATTTACTTCAGTGTAAACTGAAATATTATGAGAGATGGATTACATAAAAACTAGAGATATACACTAAGTAGGCAAATGATTTACAAAGTTACAATTTACACCCAATTAAATTACAACATGACCCGTTCGACATTCAGTGGCTTTCCTTAAGTGAAGAAAAAAGAAATTACACCTCCCTTCTTATCTCAGATTTCATCTTCATCTACATTCATTATATCTTTTACAATGGGTTTATGAAAAGAAAAAAAAGTAAATTCCATTCCTTAAACACCTGAATTCTTACAAATACTAGAAAAAAATTTCACTGTCAACAACTAAGTTTTTAACCCCTAAATCGAAAGAGTTTCCCAGAAACTCTGAGAATTTTTTAAGGCATGACTAATTAAAACAATACAAAAAAAAAAAAAAAAAATTAAATGGAGAAAAACTGTCAGCAGTAAATTAAACTCATTGTATTTTAAAAAATATTTTGACCTCAACAAAACCCAACAATTGTTTTTAAAGTCACTTTAAAATGCCATACCCTAGATTTCCCATGCTCTTGAAAAACATGTTGATAAAAATGTTTTAAAATTACAATATATGTTGAAAAAAATTAGTTGATGTCTATAAAATTTCTTATTTGAAACAAGAACCACATTTTTAACAGTAAATAAGTTGTTTCAAAATATTAAAAATAGGCCAGGTGCAGTGGCTCATGCCTGTAATCCCAGCACTGTAGGAGGCCAAAGCAGGTGGACCACTTGAGGTCAGGAGTTTGAGACCAGCATAGCTCACATGGCGAAACCCCGTTTCTACTAAAAATACAAAAATTAGACGGGCATGGTGGCTGGCACCTATAATCTCAGCTACTTGGGAGGCTGAGACAGGAGAACTGCTTAGAGCCAGGAGGTGGAGGCTGCGGTGAGCCAAGATCACGCCGCTGCACTCCAGCCTAGGCAACAGAATGAGACTCCACCTCAAAAAAAAAGTTAAAAATTATTCAGTCCCCACAGTTAGTAATCAAATGTTCTTTTCAAGTTTGATTTTCGGTAGAGATACATAATTAAACCTTAGCCATTAATAAGGTGAGCCATTAGCAAAATATCTGTTAGCTTTGCTTTATGCCAGTGTTTTCCCACAAACTGTAATGTGGTAGACAACTCCAAAATTAAAATACAACTTTGTTTCAAATTCAACTTATGTAGATAATATAACTTTACTGGAGAAAAAAACGTTTCAGTGACTAGATTCGAAAAAAGATAAAATCTACAATACAAAGTTTAAAGTATGTTTTTATCCTGCTAAACTGTATCTGTATTTGTACTAAAATAATTATTTAGTAAAATAAATAATTTATGTGGTAAGAATCTTTAGTTGGAAATTTTTTCTTCCCTCATATTTGAATGGTACCCATTTATGGTATTCTTCGTTTCATCAGTTACTTTTGGTACATTAAAATAGGAATGTAAATGAATTAATATTTTAATAATTCACTTTTTAAGACGCTCACTCTGATTTGGCAAACTATCAGACACTGTATTTTTAGAAATGATTTCTTCTTCTGTTTTAATGTACACAGAATACACAGTAGAACAAACGAAAAGCTAATAATCATCTGAACTAATTAGACGGTGCTAAAAGTCATCCTTGTAATGCAGATATCATGAGAAGTTATAAAAGAGTAGAGATAACTTTAGAGCCAATGGCAAATATAAAAATTCTATAACTTCAAAGCAAGAGACTTCAAACAACAGCAGGAAAAGTGCTGAAAGGACTGGTTAAAAAAATTAATAGGACCAGGACAGTATGCTAAGGATGGAATCTGGGTGTGGTATCGTTGTATTACTCTCAAATTCTGGTGCTCTACTTCAGAGGCAGCACAACTAATAATTAAGGTATTTTTTAATGGGTGCCCTTCTTAGTGCAGCCAGGTAAGAAAAACAAGAGGAATAACTCAGAGATACCATGCTATGTTATCTGGCTTTTTTACTCCTTTTTTTAAATGCATCATCAATTTCAAGAGAAAATACTATAATAATCTATTTGGCAGTTGGATGAATAGTTCTCATTAATATATAATCTGGACACAGAAGCTAGATTTAACACTGCATTAAGAAAATAAGTGATTTGGTAAGGCAGGTTTTAGCGATGGCTAATGAGGCATGACAACTGTAATTAAAATTATCATTACTTTTACCCACCTACAGAACAAACTGTGACAAATCTTAAAATGTTAAAAGTAGCAAATTAAAAATATCAGAACTCTGTATGGCATACCTAAATGGCAGATTGCCTGCATTTCTATGCCTGAACATAGGCAATTCCCTCTGAAGAGAGTAGTACATCAGCAAAAATTCACAGCCTATTTTTCTTCTTTTGAATATGGTGTATCTTCCATAGAAATTACTTACAAAAAGCAAAGCTAAAAATAAACAACAAATCAAAATATTCCTAATATGTGAGAAAAGATTTACATTTTTTAGAAGTGCATTAAAAAGCAAAGATGAAGTACTACACTCAAACCTGTGAACAACTTTTTAAAAAATTACAGAGATACTAATACAAAATTTTATAGTCAGCTGAGGTTAACAAAGTCTTAAGAGAGGGCAAAGCAAAGTAAGCTACTCCTTTCTCTAGTAAGGAGAACAGAACCTAAATGCTACCTAACTGCTTTCCATAACCATCACTACACCAACTTCTTGATGGGTCCATAAGCATCTATCTTGGGCTTGTCATACATACTCAACAAACCTACAAGTAGATGCTATGATCATACTCTTAAAAAGCAAAATTCTATAGCTACTCATTGAAAAAGTGATCATAGCAATTATATAAAGCCAATATACTTCCTTATTGGGAACAGTAGCATGTGTACCTTAAATATGTCTCTGAAGCCTAAAGCTCAATGTTTCCAGATCAGTGAATTTTCTCCACTCACCAGTTATCAACCATGGTCCCAAGTTATGGGGTCCAACTGGCTGTAACCCAACATTCTCATGAGAATAAAAAGGGAGAGAAGCATTGCACAAGTATGTCTGGTATCTAGAATTACATAAGATTAGAAATTCAAATACAATTAACCCCAAGTAATTCACCCTGTGTGTCCAAAACCACAAGTCATAGTTCCATAGGGACTAGTGTTAAAAATCTACACTCATTTTACCATGAAGTGTTTGTAGAAGTTCTGCTGGTATTTGTAAATACTTGTGATCATGTATAGCAAACACGAAGAGCCATCATCATTCTGACCCTAACCGTTTCTCACTTTGCCCTGCCATTATGAAGACTGCTGCACAGCAATTCCTTTTCAACCTTATTTTACATCTGCAACATGCCACAGTATCACTAAACAGAAAAAGAATCACTTGTTTAAACCCTAGGAGATACTTTGTCATTTTAGAATCTGAGACATTACAAGTGGAGATATAAACAATTAACAAACTCAAAGTTTTAAACTTTACTCTCTGCCCTGCATTGCCCTTGTTTTTACATAGATATCAATATCCTCCAAAATCTAGTAATTTGTTATTATTTCTAGATTTAACTGCACTTTGCAGCAATTTAAACAAGAACAGCATTTTTTAGGACTTTCCTTTTCTTTTTATTTTATTTTTAAAATTCAGTCTCCGTAGAGACTGTCAAAAACTGCCAATGCTGACTATATTTCAAGTCGTCATGGTGGGTACAGGGAAAGTTTTCAATTAGCAATAATCACGCCTCAGATAAACCTCATTGGCTACAATACTGCCACTTCGAAAAGCTTTTTTTTTTCTTTTTTTTATTTTTGAGAGAATGTCTTGCTTTGTCACCCAGGCTCAAATAGGAGGGCACCAATATGACTCACTGCAGCCTCAACTTCCCAGGCTCAAGCCATCCTCCCACCACAGCCCCACAACAAATAGCTAGAACTACAGGGCTGTGCCATCACATCTAGCTAACTTTTGTATTTTTTTGTAGAAATGGGGTTTTGCCCTGTTGCCTAGGCTTGTCTCTAACTCCTGAGCTCAAAAGACCTGACCACTTTGGCCTCTCAAAAGTGCACAGGTGTGAGCCAACATGCCCAGTCACATTCCTTTTAACACTTGGGTTACATCTACTAAACTAATTAGGAAATGGCTAGGTAACTAAAGATACCTGAGAAAGTTTTTTGCAACTATACATTAAGCCCTGTTAATGAAGTCATGAAACCTATCACTATCTATTGAATCATCCCATATAAGCTCTGAAGGCTATTGTTATCATGAAACACAATGCAAACTTTTGAGTGACTAAGTATCCTTCTCATCTATAAGAGGATGTTGCCCAGACTAATCTCAAACTCTTGGCCTCCTGCCTTGGCCTCAAAGTTCCAGGATTACAGGCGTAATAAAACTCCTTGATGCCATCTTCCTAGAAAGATATGCTTAGCCTCATTTAATCCAAACAGTTCCTGCATTTCTTTTGCATGAGACCTAAGATATTTTCTAACATAACATAAACCAAATAACTCAACTATACTCATTTTTATAACAACAGTGTTTTGAAATATAATTCACATACAATAAATTCATTCCTTTAAAGCACATAATTCAGTGGGTTTTAGTATATTCATAGAGTTGGGCAATCATTACTATCTAATTATAGAACATTTTCATCATCCTCAAAAGAAATCTCACAATTATTCGCAGTCACCAATTTCCCTGGCCCTAGTCCCTATTAGCCAAACTTTCTGTCTCCTTAGATTTGCCTATTCTGAGCATTACTTAAAATTGAAAGCATATCGGCCAGACGTGGTGGCTCATGACTGTAATCCCAGCACTTTGGGAAGCTGAGGTGGGTGAATCATGAGGTCAGGAGCTCAAGACCAGCCTGGCCAACATGGAGACGGGGTTTCTCCATAGGATTACAGGCATAGAGATACATGCCTGTAATCCCAGCTACTTGGGAGCCTGAGGCAGGAGAATTGCTTGAACCCGGAAGCCAGAGGTGGCAGTGAGCCGAGATTGTGCCATTGCATCCAGCCTGGGCAATAAGAGCAAAACCCTGTCTCAAAAAAAAAAAAAAAAAAAAAAAAAAAAAAAAAAAAAAAAAAAAAAAAAAAAAAAAAAAAAAAAAAAATTGAAAGCATAACATATGTGGCCTTCGTTATGCTCTTTTGAGTCACCTATGTCACAGCATTTACCAATAATCTATTCCTTTTTATTGCTTAATAATATTTCACTGTATGTATGTCCACAATTTGTTTATTCACTCATGAGTTGATAGACATTTGGGTTGTTTCCATTTCTTACCATTACTAATAATGCTGTTATTAACATTTGGCTAAAAGTTTTCATGTGACCAACTGTATGCATTTCGAATCTCCTTTTATGTCTTTCTCTATATAGTCCACATTATATAAAGGACTTTTACAATTATCAGTGATAACAAGGAAGTATAATATAGTGATTAAAAGATTTGGCTCTAGAGACAGACTGCTCAACTCAAATGCTGGCTAAGCCTAAGCCATGAATCGGCTGTATGAACTTAGGGAAGTTATTTAATCTCACTGGGCTTCAGTTTCCTCATTCATAAATAGGGATAAATTAAATGACATCAACTTACAATGTCACAAAACAACTTAAAATATTTTTAACATAAAGGACACTCTATCAAAAAAAGAACTTTTAAGAAAACAAAAGCTTATATTCTGATATGCATTTTGATAAGGCACAATCACATGATTGATAACATGCTAAACTTCTGTTAAACTTCTCTGTTTTGAGGAAACAAGGTTTAAAAATAAGTGAACATATGATTAAATGGTATAAAACAAAATATACACAAATGAGTACAAGTTAAACTGAGGACATCTCTGAATAAGATTAGTAGACCATATCAATGTCAGTATCATGGCTGTGATATGATGTTACAGTTTTGCAAAATGTTGCCACTTGGGGGGGGGGGAAACTGAGCAAATATATGTGGAATCTCTCTGTATTATTTCATACAATTGCATATGAATCTATAATTAGCTCAATAAATATTTCAATTAAAAATGTATGATCACATATAAGTTTGCTAAAAACCACTCACTTTTGTGCATAAAATGGGTGGCTTTTATAGGGCAATTGTCATAGTCTGTAGAAGTTAAACGTAAGGAATTACATTTAATTACTCCTCCCATCATCACCATCACCAAGACACAACATTATCTTTTTCTTATACATTGAAAACAGATTAGACTGGGTGCGGTGGCTCACACCTGTAATCCCAGCACTTTGGGAGGGCCGTATAGGCAGATAGCTTGAGGCCAGGAGTACAAGACCAGCCTGGCCAACATGGTGAAACCTATCTCTAATAAAAAGAGAAAAATTAGCCAGGTGTGGTGGTGCATGCCTGTAGTCCCAGCTACTCAGGAGTCTGAGGCAGGAGAATCGCTTGAACCTGGAAGGCAGAGGTTGCAGTGAGCAGAGATTGCACTACCACACTTCCAGTCTGGGAGACAGAGTGAGACCTCATCTCAAAAAAGAAAAGAAAAGAAAAGATAATAGATTATACATTTTTTTTCTAGCTAAATTACATGGTTTTTCACTAGTTCTAGATCATTTATTAAATACTGACTGAGACGTCACTAGTAGGTTCTATTAGGGAATAGAAAAACATAGAAATCAGTGACTACCTTACAATAGACAAAAAAGAAATATAATTTGAAAGAAACATTTGTAATATTTTTAGTCAAACAACTAGTTCATTTTATGTCCTAGACTGCCTTCCGAAAACACTTCATCCCAATTTATTCATCTCTTATGTATGTATGTATTTATTTATTTTTTGAGATGGAGTCTTGCTCTGTCTCACCCAGAATGGAGTACAAGGGCCCCATCTCAGATCACTGCAGCCCCTGCCTCCCAAGTTCAAGCAATTATCCTGTCTCAGCCTCCAGAGTAGCAGGGACTACAGGCATGTGCCACCACACCCAGCTAATTTTGTATGTTTAGTAGAGATGATGCTTCACCATGTTGGCCAGGTTGGTCTCATATCCTGACTTCAGGTGATCTACCCCGCTTTGGCCTCCCAAAGTTCTGGGATTACAGGCATAAGCCACCACGTCCAGGCTCAAGTGATTCCTCTGACTCAGCCTCCCGAGTAGCTGGGATTACAGGCATGCACCACCATGCCTGGCTAATTTTGTATTTTTAGTAGAGAAAGGGTTTCACCATGTTGGTCACATTGGTCTCGAACTCCTGACCTCAGGTTATTCGCCTGCCTTGGCCTCCCAAAGTGCTGGGATTACAGGCATGAGCCACTACACCCAGTCTCATCTCTTAAATTCTCAGTTTATTTGGAATGTGATTTCAAGTCAGTTTAGAGGAACAACTTTCAGTGAGTATAAAGCATTCATTGAGTTCTGTTTTTTGTTTTTGTTTTTTAATAAATAGAAACAGGGTATCTCACTATGTTGCCCAGGCTGGTCTAGAACTCCTGACCTCAAGTGATCTTCCTGCCTTTGCCTTCCAAAGGGAGCCACAACACCTGGCATGAGTTCTGAACCTTAAAACTGCAGGTAGGATGATATTATCACATAATTTATTTTTACATAATACATTGAAAATCCACCTACTACCTGTTTCCTCTTCTTGAAGCATGACAAATTTAATTACATGTCATTAAAAATGGAGAAAACATATATCAAAGCTGATAGAATGTGCTTTTCTGTTTGGTTGCTGTTGTTGTTTGAGATAGGGTCTCTTTTTGTTGCCTGGGCTGGAGTGCAGTGGTGTGATCATAGCTCATAGTAACTTAGAACGTTTGAGTTCAAGCCATCCTCCTACCTCAGCCTCCTGAGTAGCTAGGACTACAGGAATGTACAATCATGCCCCACTAATTTTTTAAATTTTTTTGTAGAGACTTGGGCCTATGTTACCCAGGCTGGTCTCAAACTCCTGGCCTCAAGTGATCTCTCACCTGGGCCTCCCAAAATGCTGGGATTACAGGCATGAGCCACCACGCTCATCCAGAATGTGTTATTTGGAATGGACAACCAAATATCTATTCCATTGATAAAAGATTATATATCTATTTTAAGTCAGCAAGTCTCTGCAATGTACAATCTGGGACAAAAATAATGCTGGAAATAAGCAGATACATGTAATTCTTTTTGGATTGCAGTCACAATGATTCACATGCTCTCACTTTCCCCTTCTCCCTATTGGAACCCTTCTCTTCTACTATACACCAAAGCAACAGATGTACTGTATAACCTCCTTCAATAATGTTGCAGTATTCACTCACTTTTGGCAGTGAGTTGAAATAGAAATTGGAGATTTAGACCAAGTAAATACTGTATATTTGGCAAAATCATTTGTGGTTGTGTTCTTCAGCATAGTTTCCCAGATAACCACCAGCTCTACTTGGCAACTGGTCGTTCCCACAGTTAAGGCTCCAATTGTAAAGCTGGCTTGGGAGATATTCTACTGCTGCTGGCTTTGGTACCATTACTATCCTTAAGAACTACTGTGGAATGGTAGAATAATCATTGACAAAGTGTTACTCTGACTAACAAATACTGACAGCTTGTCCAAAGTTTTAGCCTGTTCCCAAGATAGGAAACAATTACATTAAAACAGCCTACATCATTATTTATAAAACAAAGACAACTCTTTCCAGTAATGTGAAATTGCTAAGATTATGAAATTCTATTAAAACAATAATAACATAAATAAAACTGAACTTGCATTAGAAGCAATTAAAACATAAAAAGTAGATCTAAATATTATTCTAAAATACTGACATTATACAATGTCAAGCATCCATAACTTTTGAGGATATTTTATTTCAAAGTAATTTTGTAGGAATTCATAAGAATTTACCTACTTGGACTTTCAGCAGGTTGGAAAATAGAGTTTCTGTGAGGCGTGCCTTATGAATCATAAGAATGGCTTCTTAATGAGGTCAGCAAATAAGGAAATACATTTTAATAGTGACATTTTACTTACAATATTGTTTGGGGGTAGAGTCAGAAGAACTGATAGGGAACTTTTCACTTCAACAAGTGAAACTAAAACATTAACTCCAATTTCTGTTATCTATTACAAGACCAGTGCCCAATAAGGACTTTGGAATTCTTTCATAACAACTCCTCGGCAGGTGTGCTTCACTTGTTCTGGAAGTGATGTTCACTTGCCAAAGTCTAGTAGGACCATGTGCCACTGCCTCAAAATCATATCAGTTTCTCTGGCTTCTGGCTTAAACTGGCACATCAGATCTAACTAAAGCCTTAAGAAGAGTTTGGCAAATACAACAATTTAAACAAAGCAAGGGACTTCTCTCACTGCAAGTTAACTTCTCATTAATGATTAGTTCAATAAGAAAATAAGCAAAAGAATGTCATAGTTTTTTTTTAAAAAGCTATCTATCTTGCTATTGTCCATTATCATGCTCCTAAAATTCAATAACCCAAGACAGTCCTATGGAATTTTTGGAGCACCTAGGTGTTATGATCACATAGATGGTAAATGAAGAACTGAGGTTATGTCTTTTATTTAAAGTAAGCTATTCCATACTTATTAAAATAATTTCTCTTTTTCAACAAAGGATGTTACTTTTATTCAGAGGGATGACTAATATACACATCTCTTCCTTATAATCACTGAAATACTTCATACAGTATTAATTAGCAGCTATTTTCAGCATAAACGCAGGATACATAAAATAACAAGTCTAAATTTGATGACAGGAAAAAACAAGTCTTTGTAGTCATATTCAAAATTATTAACCAATGTAGTTATTCTTATTTATTGAGTGGAAAATGTTGTATCTATTATTAGCTAAATAGCCCGAAGGCAGTAAACGCCACAACATATGAAAAGTTGTCCCCTAAAAGTAAACATTATTTTGTTAGCAGGTCAAAACTCCTGTGCTGATCAGTAGTGGGATCGCGCCTGTGAATAGCCACTGCATTTCAGTCTGGGCAACATAGCCAGACCCGGTCTCTTAAAAAAAAAAAAAAAAAAGGAAAAACAAAAACAAAACACTATTTTGTTAGCAAAACCCATTGTTTATTTTTAATTGTGAATTGCTGTAATAATTAACCATAGTTTTCTCAATAGTTTACCATGAACAGCATTAATGGTAAAATCCTAAATGTTGGTTTTTTTTTTTTTTTTTAATTTTAGGGCAAATGAGAACTAACCAATAAACCATTTCTATGCCACAGAGATAAGTAATGCTTCTCCCTTGTAATCATTTGAAAGAACGCCTTGTTATCAATGATTAAAGCAAACTTAAGTACATTAAATTAATAAAGATCAAAATAGAAAGTTACACAGTGAACTATTGAGGACAAATAGTTTTGGAAATCTGACTTATGGAGAAATGTCTATTATTGTGTTTTTCCTTCTATCCATTTTTTTAATCCTAAAAATTGCCTTCTAAACTTCAGTTCGATTATCCAACCCTTCACTAACACTTCTCTGCTTACTAACATTTAAAAACATCAGTATTTATTGTGTTTAAATTTATATTCCATTCCAAACATTAAGCACACATACAAACATGTAAAAGAACATAACTCCCCTTAGTATTTCAACTTTCCATTAAAATGCAAATGTAATGATTTCATTAGCCAGGCAACAATACCCACAGTCTGACACCGAACCAAAGCAATATCTTTTCTCTGTGAATCCCAAAGTCCCGTAAGATACAATCCTATTCCTAGGTTGGATCATTTGTTGATGAATATCTTGAATTTGAGTTTGCCATTATAATCCCTTATTGAAGGGGAAAAATCACGATGTGTGATTTGAGATCTTAAATTCATGAATGTATTCTATTCCCTAGACAGGTAAATATATAAATATTTCACTAAATTTTATGCACTAAATTTTACCGCGGGAAAATAAGCCTTTTCTCAATTCTTAAACATTAGACGAAGAAGGGAGAACTCAGTCAATGTAATTAAAAGTATATCATGAAGGGAATAACCAGCAAATAATACCTCTATCGCATTTTCGGCCTTTCCAGGAGTCTATCCAGGCCACACTTTATTATGTCATAGGTAGAAAACTCTCCATAGAAACCCTGTTAGCTTAATAAAACTAGACAAGCAGCCACAGTGAAAAGATTCAGCAAGATGCGAGTGACGAGTGTGTGTGTGTGCATGTGTGTATGAGAGAGAGAGAGAAGAAACACAGAGAAAGAGAGAGAGAGGGAGAGGGAGGGAGGGGGGAGAGAGAGAGAGAGAGAGAGAGAGAGAGAGAGAGAGAGAGGCAAAGAGTAAAGAGGGGAGACAGAGAAAGGCGGAGAGATGAAAGACCAAAGAGAGAAGCCAAAAGAGAAATTGGATGGGGCTGTTACCAATCTGCTCTTCACTTCTTTGCTGGGATTGGGTTTCATTCTCTCGGCGCCCCTGACCTTGCAGTCTTGCAACTCTCAACGCTGCGCTCCCCACCCCCGCCCGCCCCCTCCCCGGGCCTGCGCCTGCCTTTGTGTCTGCCTGTCACTTCCCAAGGAAGCAAACCAAGCTGATTCGGGAGAAGCACAAAGCCGGGACACAGATTTGTCCACACATTCTCTTACACACATTCCCCAGGCTGGGAGACTCAGCCCGGCGCAGACTGAGGTACCTTGAGAAAAGTGACTTCTAGTCTTGTTGGGGAACCAGAGAAACTATTCTTTCCTCTTTCACTCAGCGCCGCTAACAAAACGCGCGGACTTAAGAGAAAAACAAAACCCCACTCAGGGTACTCCAATTCCGCTCCCTGTGACATTCACTTCGTCCAGCCCCCAAAAGGGGGATAAGGAGGTAAGAACTGGCGGACACAAACCCAGACACAGACCCAGACCCTAGAGCGGTTAAAAGGGTCGAAAAACACCCTATCAGTGTTCTCTCGGGTTGTTCGGGATAAACGGGAGACTCGTTTCACTGACACCAAAGAAACAGGGGAAGAGGATTAAAGGGAAAAGTAGTGTCCCCCGAAGCTGAACTATTTTAGAAAGGAAAGCAAATTGAAAAAATCACTTTTCTGAGGATTAAAAGGCCGGGAAACCGGCTCGTCAGAGGTACAAAGGTAAGTTTCCTGGGTAAGGAGGGGTGAACATTAGCAGGAGAGAAGAGAACACACAACCACAGGTTTAAGAGGGGTGGGGGAAATTAAAACTATATTTGTCAGCCATGTTGAAGAGGCTCCAGTAATTTGTGAAGCTTCCCTCTTCCCTGTTGGTATTTGTGGGTGACATTGCAGGGTTTGCTCCCCAGTCCCTGGAAGCCCGAGAGAAAGCGAAGGGGAGAGGAAAGGGAGAGTTTCGCGGCATAAGGAAAGCGCTCTGACCTCGTTCTGGTCCCTCAGCCTTGCAGCAATCCAGCAGTTGCAGTCAGGTCTCCTTTCTAACAAATCCTAAAGGGCAGCCATCTTGCTTCCTTCTGCTTCTCTACGAAAGCAGCCTAGCCTCCGCATCAATATTCATAAGGCAGTTTGACGTCTGTTCTCATCACTCGGCGGGGCCGGCGTCTCGGGGCGGCCGCGCCGAGGGGGCGGACGTGACTCGCATGCGAGCGGGGCCAGGGCGCGCGGCGCTGGCGAGGAGGAGGCGGCCGCCCGAGCTCTCGCCGCTGCCGCTACGGCCGGCTCTCCTCCTCCGCCCGGGCCTCCTCCCGCTCCGCCCCGGCCCGCGCCGCCGCCCTCCGGCCCTCAGCCCCGGCTCCCGGGGAATGAGCCCCCCGCACCGGGCGTCCAGCACGAAGGCCCGTGGCACCTGGGGCCGGACGGCGGGGCGCGCAGTGGAGACCTGGGCTGCCCTCGCGCTGTGCGGTGGCGCGGGGGGAGTGGCGCGCCCGGATGAGCGCGCGGCGGGGGCCGGGGCTGGCGAGCGCGGGGAAGGCTGCAGCCCTCGGGGACCCCGGGGACCGCGGCGGGTCCCCACCCCCGGGAGAAGACGCGAGGCAGGAGCGAAGGTGGGGGCGGCTGGAGGTTGGGATGGCATGGACTTGACAACCAAGATTTCCCTTTGAAACTTTCTGTGGGTCCGCACTCCACCACCCCTTCGCGGCCCCGCGCACCCACCTCCTCGCGAGTGTGCCCGCACACGCCCTCGCATAGGCCCCCGCCTCCACCCACGGCACCTCTCCCCGCACCTCACCCCCGCTCGCGCCCACCTTCTCAGAGCCCCTTGCTGCGCGCTCCCGTCCTCCCGCTTCTGTCGCTTTAACCTCACTCAGCAGAAGCACTCCCGTGTTTACTGAGGGCAAGCCCTTAGTGCTTTAGGGGCCTGTATTTTTAAAGACCCGACAAATTAGGAAATTGACCGAGTCCTGTTTCTCCCCGCCCCGGCCCACCTTCTGTTTACTTTGGCCACGTGGGCTGAGAACAGGAGGGCGTCTCACGGAGTCAAGAAGGGCTTCTCACCGGTGACCCTCTACTTCTCGCTAGTAGGAAATAAACCTGCACTTTCAAACGCTTGTGTTGCCTCCTGTAAGAGCCTCTACTTTGCAGAAGTTTCCACCGGTACAATTAAGTAATGAATAATGAGGAAACCGCCCGCTACAGAGCTAATTCCGAATGACGGGTGCTTGGTTTTCCCTGACACTCGGAGCCCTGTAACTGCGCTCTTCCTTTGACCGGAGTTTTTCCTCTATTGCCGAGTAGTGTTACTTCCCGTTCTAATGCTCCTGTTTCTTATCATAAACGTTTTGTTTGAAGATGAGATGAAGAACAAAACCCATATGAATCAGTACGAATCATATCACCTCACATAGTAGTTTTTGAAATAATCCCTTCATCTTTAACATGTCACATTATTGACGTTCACGTTTTAAGTAGGTATTTTGGTCACATATTTTATGGGATCACCGCATGGAGATCACAACTCTTAAGTCAATACTAGTTACACTGTGTAACCGCACTTTTTTTTGGACTGTAATTTCTTCAGACGTGAAGCCCTAATTTTATGAAATCGGAATATTTCCTCTTTGTAAGAGTGTTAAAAAAGGGAACTCCTTGCAAGTGCAACATTGTTGCTAAGAAGAAGTTTAATGTGTCGAATGAAACATTGTTTATTCCATTTTGAAACAAAGTTGACTCAGATTTCAGATTTTGCACAGGCTAACAAAAATAGTACATTTTCGCCTAAACATTTCAGGTGGGAATGACATTCCATGTGTTCTAGCTGTACATTAAAGTACCACTTAGGTGTTGGCAATTGTTAATGCATTCTAAAATCTAAGCCGTTTGAAAAGTTCTTTGTGATTGTGATTTCTTTCTTTCTTTCTTTTTTTTTTTTGAGAAGGTGTCTTGCTCTGTTGCGCACGCGGGAGTGCAGTGGCGGGATCTCGGTTCACTGCAACCTCCGCTTCCCAGGTTCAAGTGATTCTTCTTTCTCAGTCTCTTGAGTAGCTGGGACTACAGGCGTGCCCCACCACGCCCGGCTAATTTTTGTATTTTTAGTAGAGACGGGGTTTCACCATATTGGCTAGGCTGGTCTCGAACTCCTGACCTCATGATCTGCCCGCCTCGTCCTCCCAAAGTGCTGGGATTACAGGCGTGAGCCACCGCGCCCGGCTTGTGATTTATTTTTCCAGTCCAGGAAATAGAATTCTCTCAAGACCGAGACACACGTTTATATAGTGAACAGTATTGCAGATTTGTTGAAACATGGGCTTTGGAGTTGGACAGTGCTGAGTGAGTCTTGACTCCATCTTTTCCACTGTGACCTTGTACTTAACTCTCTCAGTATCGGTTTCTTTTAATATGTTGAACAACCTGTAAGACAGCAGGGATGTGGTGAGTTTTTAATAAGAGCACTTAGGTGAGTGCCCAGGTAGTTACTACTACTGCTACAATAACAAACCATCTACTTCTAGAAGTTTTTTTTTTTTTTCTGACTATAGAAATACATGGTTATTTGTCTTCTTACAGTTAATATATGGAAAATACATTAACGTGTTTAATCTACAAGTATCCGTATGTTCCTTTAGTTATATTATAACTGGGAAATGATCTTGCAGGTCACCTCCTTCTCATTTCTTCTTTGAAAACTGCTCTCTGTTGTAACAGGTGGTTCTTGCCTATTTGGAGTCGTATTTGGCTTGCAGTTGGTTTTGCAACAGGCCCTGAACATTTTCTTGCCAACTTCTTTCTCTGCACCTCCACTCTACCCTCAACCATCATGATGTTTTTTAATTTAAAAGAAAATACATTACTCCTCTTGGCTGTTGTAAGTTTTCAACAGCAAAAGGAAGTAAAATTCTGAAAACCTTCAAGTATAAAACAGTTTTTTTTTTTAATTTAAAAAACTTATTCCTTAGCTGCTATTTCTGGGAAAGAAAGGATATGGTTTGCATAATCAATTGTTTACTGAACACAGTGCACACTTGTATGGGTAATTCAGAGCCAGCTTTTATTAATTGTGTGCATTCTTGAGATTCCTCCTCCTACAGGTGTGGACAATCTATGTTTAAAATATAATTTGCTTTTTTAACAACAATCAATTATCAAATTCTTTACTATTTTATTCCCTCAAACTAGAAATAGCAGCACTGTTTCCATACAGAGAGATCCTTGCCTCCTTAATGGAGAAAAAACACTAATAGAACAAGTTCCACAACATGCTACTCTGTGTTAGAAAGTTGGCTTGATTGGCCTGTGCACCTGCTATCTAACTCAGTTGTTCAGTCTTTAAGTCTCTTAGGGTGGAGGCAGTTTCCTGTCTGCTGTTGTCCATTAAAGAGCTGACGGTGGCAGTTTGCTTTACAATGCAATTTTTAAAATATTATACTAACACAAAAATAATAGGTGCATTCTTCATTTCCTCCCCACCTGCAGGATATAAATTTTCTTTAAGGACTTGATTTTCTCTTCAACACAGAGAAATAGTTGTGATATACACTGCTTTGAAAGAATTCTAATGGTTTAACAAAAACACTAAATCATGGCCTGTTGTTTCCCATCTCCAAAAACATGCTTCTGAAGTATAACACGGTAAAGATTGTCTGCATGCTTAAAAGACAATTGACCATTAAACAGCATAGCAATCATTGCTGCAAAAAAGCTTTCTTATTTCTTTTCTTTGGTGACATTACTGCGCATTATATGTAGGTACATATTTAACACAGAATGCTAAGTTTTTAAGTCTCCAATAGATGAAATATTGAAATATAATATTTTATCTTATAAATTATTAATAAAAATTATTGTCTAACTGAGGGATTATGAGAGTCTCGATAGAATCTCTTTTCTGATGATTTCTACTTTTTTCCTAATTTGACTTCATCTGGTTAATTTTTCTTTATATAATTTGAACATTATAAAGAAAAAATACAAATTATGTAATCTTAAATTAGTGAAATCAAGAACTATCCAAGGTGTGTACTAATTTGATGGGGGCAAAGAAGAATATAAGATATACTGAAAAGTATTGCCAAAGGCATTATAGAAAGAATGTTACTGAGGAGGGAGGATCACTTAAGCCCAGGAATTCAAGACTGTGAGCCATGTGAGCCATAACTGCACCACTGAACTCCAGACTGGGTGATATTGCAAGACCCTGTCTCAAAAAGAAAATAAAAGAATATTAGAATCATTAGTGGGACAAGCATCATGGAAATTAATCCAGAATTATTGCAAATATTGCTAATACCAATCTCTCACACTTTTACGGAACATTTTTTTTCTCCTCATAAATTCTGACTTCACAATCCAGTAACTACTCCTTTTATCTTCATCCAAATTTAGTAACTCACTTAATATCTCACTTTATTTTGAAAGAATAATTTTTTAACTTTAATGATGAATTTCAGTAATCAATAACATTTCAGAATTAGGGCTGGTCCAAAGGTAGTGAGTTATCTCAATTGATTGTGCACAGTCAGTTACAGATCGAACTCCTGGTTCTGCTCTTTCCCCCTTCTCACTACTGCACTTGATTAGTCTTTAAAAAAGAAAAGAAAAAAAAAAAGAATTAGTAATTACGTCAGCATCATTTTATAGGACTCTATAGTTTTTTGGCACTTATGTACACTATTATGACTTAATATTCAAAATCATGTCATATTAAAAATGGCATTTAATATAATTTCCATGATATAAATATTAAAGGTGAGGTTAAGTGATTTATTTAGGGTCAGACATCCTGTAAATAGAGAGCACCTTTCAAATATAAATTTTGTGAATTAAGTTTTAAACTGAAGCTAACCTGTTTTTTTCCTGCTTGTCCTCCTCTAATTTTTTTTCTTAACATTATTAGTACTGATTGGTAAAGAAAACTTCCCTTCAAAACCCCATGGGAATTTTCTATTATCCTTTGCTACTTAAAAAAATAAAAAACTCAGCGCCTACATTTACTTAGCACTCCAAAAGTAATTTTATTTGTTAAATACTGGCTATCCACCAAGCATTGAAACAGTTGTTTTACATTCATTATCTCTTTTAATTTAATACTTATTATAACAAAGTAAGTTAGGTAATATCTTATTGAGAATTAAGGACTGAGTAACTTTGGTTTGGATGAAATAGCTGGAACAATTGTCTAAATCAGGGTTTGCTGACTCTAAAGCTGATGATCTTGCAGGCTACCTGGTGCTGTCCCCCAGTTTAGCAGATACAGACATCTACATTTGCCCCATTATAAGTTTTTCACACAGTATGTTTTATAGCAATAACATCAGTATTTCCGATATCTTTCTCATATTAAAAAAACAAAAACATCTTTTGTCTAAATCTCTACTTTTTAAAGAAAAATTGTTTGCTTTCTACTCTGTTTCTTTACTTTCCAATTTTGTGTCAGGAAGTTAGCATGCTTGAACACTTTGGAAGAATAATTACATTCATATAATAAGCAAATGTGATACTGTATCCCTTCCCCACAACCACTTTAACATGTGTCTTAACTCACTAACAAATTGTTTGCAAAGGTAAGTTCTAGTGTATGTTTTCAATATTGGAATGCAATTGCACCTTTGACCTGCCCTTGACTTTTGTGAATGACTTAGGGTTCATTCCGCCAAGCAAAGAAGCTGGCAGGTGGAAAGAGCGCCATCTACTGAAATCGTTAATCAGCAAAGGGTCTTTGGTGATAATAATAAATTACTCAGAATGGTATAGCACCAAACCTTTCAATTGGGAAAACAATAAAAACTCACGTAGGGAGCTGCTGAAAAATATGCACTAGGTTCCACTCCTCTACCCCCCAGAAGCCTTTTGGAGATTCTGATTAATGAGTTCTGGGATGAGGTAGGAGTAACAATACTTTTCAATTGATTCACAATGAGATGTACAAAGTGTGCTTGAAAATCACTGGGATAGCTTAATGTGTGAGAATGAAATAAAAACATTTAGTGTTTACACCTATTATAAATAGTTAATAGGCACACAATATTATAATTCATAGAACATCTCATGACAAAGAACAGACATTGTATATCTCTCTATAGTACAGTGGAACTCTCTCCTTTGCAAAGATCTTGCAAAGCTGCCTGTAACTCTTTTGATATTTCATATTGAGTAAATCTTTCTGAATGCTCTTGCGATAGGTTAAAAAACTGAGGAAGAGACAAATAATTAGCAGCTGAAGAATGACTCAGATTATCAGTAGTGAAAAAGAATGATTAGGGGAGAATGTAAGTGACAGGAACAGTTCCCTGGAGCAGTGGGGAGAAAGAAGTACTGGAAGGTGCCTGAGTCCCATGTGTGAAGAATATTGTTTTGTTGTTGTTGTTCTCCTGGAAAAATTCTATTGGTAGAGTTTTGTCAAAAAATTTTTAAAGTTTTTAAGCCATTCCTATAATCCTGGCAATTCAACAAGTTGAATATGATTGTCTTTCTTTTTTTAAAATAATAGTCATGCAATAGTTTATGAGTGTTATCATATGGCATCATGCTAACAGTTAGTGCAATTCTTCCTGGAAGAAAGACCTATAGAGAGTAAACAATTTTTAGGCCCCAGTAAGCGAAATTGTTTCCTTTTCTACAGACACCCTACATGGAGAAGGCAAATTAAAAAGGAAGTAAGTTAGCTATTAGTTGATATCCAATTTTCTTAAACTCTTCCAAAGTGTGTTTTCATATTTTCTGGAGATGT
>PVKP010038443.1:0-20467 GCA_004027715.1 Plecturocebus donacophilus
TCTTTCTTTCTTTTCTTTTCTTTTCTTTCTTTCCCTTCTCAGTGGTTTTCTCACACATTTTTTCTTTCATACAGATATTCGAATCCCTTTTTTTAAGATCCATAAAGCCTCCCATTGGCTCCTTCACTTGGTGGGCGGCACATCTTTACCATACTGAATTGTAACTGTTGAGTTTTTTGCTCACAAGAAACTTACGTCAGATAACTGGAACAGAAAGAAAACCTATTGGAAAGGTAGGAGGTAGCGAGCAGAATCAAAGAAAAATGTGCAGAACCGCGTCTCAGAAAGAGACAGAATTTGGGAAGCTCCAGGGACGCAGGTGGCTTGAAGCAGGGGCTATCACAGTACCCATCACCCAGAAGAATCGCCTCCAAACATTTTCAGCCCTTTGACCCTCAGTCAAACTTCAAGTCCCCAGGCAGAGCCCAGGTGGCCTAAGTTGGGTCAAACGCTCGCCTCTTGGCCAGGCACGGGAAGGGCTCCTTGGCCCTTTCAATACTTTCAAAGTATCTATAACATACTTTTGCTTTTCTGTTAAATTTTTTTCATTTAAATTAATGTGCTGAATTTTTATGAAAGTCAGCTGTTTATTTTCTTTTACAATTACTTTAACATTTTCTAAAGCCACATATTGAAAATATCAACATCTTATCTGTTATAAATTCTTCTCAGAATCAAAAGTAACTCTGGAGTAAAAGTAACTCTTTTGGGTGTTACTTTGTTTTACATCTCAGACCTGGCAATGCTAAAAAGCTTGAGAAATATCAGAAAGTGAGCCATTGGGAGAGAAAGACTACATTTATTTGAAATTAATAATTTATTAGGGTCTGCATGTAAGTTTCCTTGCTTAGTAAGCCTTTACTCACAGAGTAAATCATTTAAATGTGACGGGATTTATATGATGTGTTCTAAGGATAAACCGTTTTATGACACCTTCGAATAGGTTTGAAGAGCTGCACATACACATAGAATTGCTATGCAAAAATACTTTTTAATCTAACCTTTGAGGCAGATCCTCTGTAATGTCTCATTAATAAAATTTGACTTATGGTAGCTACTTCAAAGGAACAAATGGTACCTTTCAAATGTTTGATGACTTAGGCTTTTCATTAATTGAATGTAGCTTTTTGTAGAATTGGTGTGAAATGTTATGGTCCCATTGGATATGATTGATCTTAAAAATACTTTAGAAAATTAGGACTTAGAAGAAGGATGCCTTCTGTTCTCATATGTTGGCTCATTTCTTGGTCAAACAACTGCTGAATAGTTGGCACTTAGTAGGTATTCAATAGTTTCTTGGTAAATGAATGAGCCAAGATAAAATCATGCAGTTAGGAAGCGGCTGAGACTTCTCACTGTGATGGGACTGTGCTGACAGTGAAGCCTGGGGCTCATGAAAGAATGTGGGGTCATTTGTGATCCCAGGCATGAAGAGTTCTGCCAGCACCAGCGAGGGCACACCCCATGTGCTAGTGTGAAAGCTTCAGGAAGAGTTTAGTTTACATGGTACAGTTTCCCCTACAATAACTTATCCAGAGTACCGCCTCGGCGTCAAGTACCTGGGGTCTTCAGTGCCCCCTGCCTTTCTGCTTTCATGCCCCTGGCCCCTGGTTCTTGGGCCAGGTTCTGGGCCTGCAGCTTCCAGACATGTTCCATGTTGAAGCTAAGCCATTTGATGAGGGACCCACTATAAATCTGGGCAGGAAGGAAGAACGTGCTCATAAAACTGGCGCTGCCTGGGAAGAGGGAAATTTCCCCAAATCTTGTGGCTGCCAGGAGAGGTCGGGTGTGCCATGGTCTAGAGCAGGAGCTGACATCTCATGGCTGATATGCCAGCCCCAGCCGGGCTCTTCAGCCCTGGGCAAAACATTCACTTCTCTGAGGCTTCACTTCCCTCATCTGTAAGACGAGGGTCACATAAGCGTTAATTTGTGGGCTGTTTTGAAGATTGAGGGGTAATACATGCAAAATTCACAGAATTTTGTCTTGTACAGAGTAAATAATCAATAAATGTCCACAAAAAAATCAGGAGAAGGAGGTTAGCTGAGCATGTGAGACTACAGAGTACAGAGAGCTCTCTTAGACCCAAGATCCTGGCCCTGTCTGGCTTCTCCCATACATCTGTTCCACGAATTTCCCCAAAGTTTCATCCCTGTCCTGACCACACAGACTAGGAAATTCAGATTCACAGAAAATCAATACTTTAATCTAAGTCCTCTGGCTGAACAGCAAGTGAGTAAAATTCTAAATGGGCTCAAAATTACACCTTTCCTCCATTTCATTAAATTCCTAAGCCACAGTCAATTTCCTCTTTACAAGATCTATTTACCAGTATTATTTACCTATAGTCTTTAAAGTCTAGATCCAGTTTCTGATTTTATAGTATTTTTATCTGCTCTGAAAGAATAGAATGGACATTTACCCTTCCCATTCACAAGGCTTGTAATCGATGTTTCTAGCCATTTTGACAGCATAGGAAGAACAATTCACCAATGAGCCATAAGAATTTCTTTTTATAATGGCTTCAACATATTTCAATCAAACACAACTACTAATTCAATTAAAAACAAATGACTTTTTAGAAATTGGTCTATTATTATTTGTCTCATGAGAAGATAATTGGAAAGTGATAACAGAGTGAATTTAACTCTAAATAACTGCTAAATATTGGAGATGTACTAATATCCATTTAAATTTATGGCTCAAACTATTATTTGCAGAAGTGAAATGTACAGTAATCAAAATATTATAGTAATTTTTGATTAGGAATTATGGTAAATGCTAAATATAAAAGTTTAGGTGTCCTTTTTCTTTAATCTCTAAAATAACATTGTGATGTAATATTTAACCTCAATCAAGATGGGGCAATTTGTTTAATAGTAACAAATAATAATAACAACAGCGAACACTGTCTGCTTATCATACATCAGCTACTACTCTATGCATATATATTAACTCATTTAATCCTCACAACAATCACTGAAGGTAGGAATGAGTGTTATTCTCACCTCACTCTGTGCTTGGAGGCTGTATTTACCCACATTTCTTCTATTAAAACAAATACCCAGGGTCCTGAAGAGTGCGCGCCTGGTGGGCCCAGGAGGAACACCTGTGACTGTCAGCCTGCAGGCCTCTCTCATCTGGGGAAAAGGACGAGGACCAGAGGGGGCCTGTGTACAGGTGATGGAGCCACCCAGGCCAGGCCAGACTCACCGGCCGCTTCCTGTAAGCTTGTCAGGGTCAGAATCCCTATCATTAGTCAGGAAACGATCTACCACAAAATATTGTTAGATTTCACCCATTCACTCACGCCTGCATGCATTCGTTCATGCATGTGTTTATTCATTCAGCAAGAGTGGAAGCTGGCTCTTGACTACAAGCTGAAAATAGACAAGATAGAGTGCCGGTCCTTAGAGCACTTTCAGTTTAAAAGCAAACCATCCATCGCTAGGATCTATCACCATCAAGTTACGATTCCGAGCTTACCAGTTCATCAGAGTTGATAATGTCGCTTGGCTTGGGGCAGAGGTCACCCCTCCTAGGTAGTTCAGGCCTTCATCACCCCAGGCCTACAGACTTGCAAAAGACTTGTTTCTTAACCCGGTTTTCTGCACAGTTGCCAGATGGGTTTTGCCAGAGGCAGCTTCTCCCTTGTCAACTTCAGGTGTTTAAAAGTTGGCAGCACCGCCCCCCTGCCCCCCAAGCCTAGAGGATATCTGCAGTTTGTCCCCAACTCACTTTCACCCGCTAGTTTCCAACTAGCAGAAGCTCTGCCCTCACCGTGGACATGCCCTGCAAGTTGCCCTCTGCCTCTGCACCCGCAGTCCCCTGACCTCAGCTGCCCCGGGACTCCTTGTCGGCAATCTCTGCCTAGGCCCAGCCCAGATCTTGTTTCTGGGCAGCTTTTCTCAACCACACCTTGGACCGCTCTGTTGCCCTTAAGCGACATCAGCTGGCACCTAATGTTTGCATGGGCCCAGTGGGCACAGTGTCTCCTGCTGCTAGCTTGCTTTGTGTTCACGCTTGGTCTCCGGCAGCAGACAGTGAATAGCCCAGAGCAGTGCACAGAGCAGTGCACAGAGCAGTGCACAGTGAATGCGGAGCGATTGGGAGGGACGACTGAGCTCTGAGCTCGGGAGGCTGGTGGGGTCTCCTCTGGATAAGCAGGAGATGCAGAAAGCGTACTGTGAGATGGAAATCAGCCTTGCCCAGTGCAGAAACAAGCATTTTCTTTCATCAAAATCCTAGGAAGGAGAGCTTCCAGAGGCCTGGCCTTATTTAATTATGACTCTGAATGATTTGACGTGAAAAGCTACATTCCCCGATGACGTAAGGGTAGGAGCTGAGTTCTCGGCAATTTGAGTTTGCATGTTGTACTGTCTGGATTCTGGGTATAAATTGGGGCGAGTTTCCTTCCCTTGACTCTCAACTCCCTCAAGTATAAAATGGGCTAAAGGCACATTGGCAGAGGCTGGGAAATTAATTCAGATTGCTGCATTAAGCAAGAAAAATGCTTTGGAAATTGCAGAATATTCACATCAACAAAAAAGCACAATAATGGTGTGTTACTATTACAAATGAAGTCACATCCTGGCTATCTCAGCACTTTAAAAAAAAATTTTTAAACTTTAAAAAAAAATTTTTAAAGTAATGTCAGCCTTCTTATTTATCCATGTTAGCAGTGTCCTTTATCTAAAAAATATGTAAATCCATTTAAATTAATTTCCTGTAATACCACACAAAACAACAATCATATTACTGCCATTCATAATGTACTAATAACATTAACATAATTGCCTTCAAATATAAAATTGCTAGGTAATAGGCTTTTCATAAATTGTTTCAGTGAGAATGTGATTTCTAACCTGACTGTAGGTGTTTAGTTCCAGATATTGTCAGAAAAAAAATTCTGCCTCATGTGAGAGTTTCCCACAGTTTTTGCCTGCAGAGGAGGAACGATAAAGAGCTTTTGTGACCGAGAAGAGGAGGGTGTTCAATAGCCACATATTTCTGCATAGACGTGACCTTTCACTGTAGCCTTCTCCAGAGCAGGGTCTGGTCCTGGCGCACAGGGTGTTCTGTACGTGCCGGCTCAGGGGACAGACACATGGAGGCTGTGGCCACCACGTGACCCCTAGACCTCTGCACCAAGTCTGTGAGGGAAGCTCTTGTGAGCAAGCTAATGTTTCTTTCTTGGGTGGTGAGGTCAGTTAGTCTGCTCAAGCCTGGCTGGCTCACAGACAGTTGCAGAATTCTTTCTGGGCTCTCAGGATGAGAAGGGAAGGGTTCTGAGGCCTTGGCATGACTACGCAAGTCACGGGTTTGAAAGGCCTCTTGGGGCCCAGGGCAGTAAAATACCTGCCCCCATTATCCAGTTAAAACTCAGGGCCTCGAATCTAGTATCTAAATTGTTTATTGTTCACAATTGCAGACAAATGCCTATATTACTGTTATTTTTGAGGGAGAGTCTTGTTCAGTTGCCCAAGCTGGAGAGCTCAAGAAATCTCCGGCCTCAGCCTCCCGAGTAGCTGGGACGACTTGGCTGTGTGCCACCACACCTGGCCAGTTTTTAAAAATGTTTAGCTGAGACGGGTTCTCACTAGGTTGCCCAGGCTGGTCTCAAACTCCTGAGCTCAGGTGATCCTCCGGCCTCAACCTCCCAAAGTGCTGGGGTTACAGGTGTGAGCCACCGCGCCTGGCCTAATTCATATTCTGTGCAAGCCAGTGATCCATTAGTTTCCTGATAAAAATGTGATGAACTCAGAGACTGCTATAGACATAGGCACTATGGGGCAAGGCTGTCATGAAATTAAGTAAAGGGGAAGGAATATGGAATGCCTGTGGCCACGTCTGAGCATCAAGTTGACCATAAATCATTGTCACAAACACATGTCAATTTGTGATATATTATTAGATCTGAAAAAAAAAAGATCATGTTGTAACTGAGTGGTTCAGAGTGATTCGCTTTGATCAGATATTCCAATCTTGCTGGATCATTATAAGGCCACCCTGAATTTACACAAAGGTTTTCTTTCTGCTGTGTCAAAACCCAAATATGTATTCCCCACTCCCGTGATCCTCCCAGTGACCTTATGATGTAGGCCGAGAACAGCAGCATCTCTGCCTCTTAAATAAGCTGATTGCATTTGAAAGTACTTGGAGCATTTTAGAACATAAATGATATTCCGGCAAAGAGTGAGCACCCCTTTCTTTCACCAAAATTCGGAATGTACAGCAGAGCTGTGAGAATACTGAGTTAACATGACAGTGTGAAAGACGAAAGACAGACAGCTAAAGGTCATGGGCTGGGGCCGCTTTTCCAGCATTTTCTGCTTTGCCCTCTCCTTTCATATAGTTTAGAATTTGTTTTAGAATGCACAGAATACATTTCTGTACATTTGCGGTTAACTTTTCACCCCACATTTTGGAAATAGCAGCGATATAAATTGTGGAACATAGAAGCTACTGATGAACACAAAAGAGGTAAATAAATTAATACAGTCGTCCCACTGTATTCCTGGGGGCTGCTTCCGGGAACCCAGGTGATTCTAAAATCCACAGAAGCTCAAGTCCCTGATACTAAACGGTGCAGTATTTGCGTATACCCCATGCAAACCCTTCGGTATTCTTTAAGTCATCTCAGTATTACTTACCATACCTAACACAATGTAATGCTATGTAAATAGTTGTTATACTTTATTGTTTAGGGAACAATGATAAGAAAAATATTCTATATATGTTCAGCACCGGCTTGCTCCCCACCAAATATTTCAGATCTGCATTTCGTCAGACCCACAGATGTGGGGCCCCAGCCAGCAGGGCCGAGTGTCCTGTCAGTGCCTGGCTCAGCACGGCGCAAACACTGAGTCAAGGAGCTCCCGGATTTGAGGGCTTGTCCATTCAGAAGCTGAGAACTTTCTTTGGACCAAATTGCTGCTGGTGATAATGGGAGGTTGGTGAGGAGGGCTTGAGGGAGAGTGAAAATCTCAGGACAGTGAAAATCCAGCACCTGGGGAGGACTGCAAGGGGAGGGAGAGCATTAGGACAAATACCTAATGCGTGCCGGGTTTAGAACCTCGGTGACGGGTTGATGGGTGCAGCAAACCACCATGGCACATGTGTAGCTATGTAGCAAACCTGCACCATCTGCACATGTATCCCAGAACTTAAAGTACAATTAAATAAAAAGACAAGAAAATCCAGAGCCTGTGTGGCACGATGATGGGCAGCTGAGCTGAGGGCAGCAGAGGCGGAGGGCAGCTCTGGACTCAGGAACGGGGTAGGGGGAGCCGGGAAGACAGATGGGGGAGTGAAGGAGCTCTCCTGAAGGGACCACCAACTCCTGGAAAACAACATTTGTATTAACTTAGCGGCCAGTTTTGGAACGATTCGAACTCTGCTTGGAATGGCAAGGTCTCCACCAGCACTGACGCTTTAAGGTTTTGCGAACGAAGACAACGGATCCATTTCAATGCATTATTTAGATGGGTGGTCTTCCATATTAAAAAAAAAAAAAAAAAAAAAAAACAGGTTCCTAGATGCTAATAGCATCTACCTTACCGACATGGTCCTGAGACCCTGGGAGAGGTGCAGCTGGCCCACACGCTGTGTCCCCACAGGGAACCAGCATGGAAGGGTTAAGTGGCAATGTTCCCTGCCCGGAAGAAGCAGGGTTCTGTAGCAAGTGTTTTAAATTCAGCTGCTATAATGGCAGAGGAAGTTGGAGACAGGAAACCATCTCAGAACAGTGAACGTTTAAATAACGAGGGCAGCGGATTGTCTTCTGTTTCCCAGCCATCCCAGCAGTATTCTCCCCCTGTCTCTACCCAGGGAAGACCACAGGATCCCGCTCCCAGCCGCAGAAGGCATTTGCATAGCACATTTACATTTGAAGGGAGCGCACAGATTGGCAGCTCCCAAAGCTTCAGCTAGGCACGGTTTTCTACAATAGCAATTAGGAACAGAAATAGAACAACAATAGGTGTAGAAATACAGTTGCTGAGCTGTGGGTAGATGAAGCAGAAAAATCTCTATATTTTAAAGCCTGAACTTTGAATAATTGCAGAGTTGGAGACTAACTGGCCTTTGTTCTTTGTGTACCGGCTCTGAAGCCTAGAAGAGACCAGACCAATTTGGACCAACGTGGGAGCTGAAGAGAGCTCCCCTAGCAGGAAATGAAGTGGCCGGGTTGGCATCAGACCAAGAGAGACCAAGGCAGAGCCCAGGCCACGGATCGCTGAAGGGTCCGCTGAGGCGCTGGCTGGTGGCCCAGATGGCAGTGAGCAGAGCGCCATGGACAGGCTTGGGGACTGGACGATGCTGGCAGGGAAAACCCCAGGAAGGGAAGGGGGATCAGAGCTGGAGTGAGATCTGGAGGAACCATGGATAAGCCAGGGGCTGGGGCTCGGAGGGGTAGGATGGCCCTTGTGTGCCCTGGGGCACCCTCTTCAGGACATCAGGGACACACAGGCACACCCTCTTCCAACCCTGAAACCAGTGCATCCTCAGAGGACGGGACCTCAGCCTGAAGCAGCTCCCCAGAGAATCCTGTTCTCCTTCCTCCACCAGCTCCACTGCCCGCCCCTCATTCCTCAGCTTCTGGGGTGGAGGGGGCGGGTGGGAGGTCTCCTTCAGTCCCGGTGATCAACCTTGTGACCCAGCCTGGAGAGGGGAGAAACTGAGGCAAGAAAAGGGCCCACAGATGGGGGCAACATGGGAAAGACCCGGGTGAGGGAACAGCTGGGGAGGCGTATTTTAGAGAGACGAAGGCTAAGAAATTATGGTCAGAGAGAACGATGTTGAAGCTTAATATTCTGGGGTGGGGTCCTCCTGAGGTCCAAAGTGAGGCTGTGGGTCTGGGTGGCTGAAGTGATGCCAACATGACTAGTAGAGCTGAAGAGGTCAAGGAAGAATTCAGAGTTGTCTTCCGTAAGGACATCAGGTCACCTCGGATGATGAGAAACGGAAGATGGAGAGGAGGCTTCTGGGCCAGACACTAGAATGAGTATGGTTCCGTGGCTGAACAGGTCAGCAGGTGGCACCAGTTGGGAGGGCGCAGGATGATGCCACTCACTGGCCTGAAGGTGAAAGGAGCAGTGGGGTTATTCACGGCGAGTGGGGATAATGGTTGGGAAGCAGCACTGGGGTGCATGGGGGCTTCAGAAGAACCCTTTCCAGTCTCTGCCATAGCAATTATTATCCAGCCTCAGCTAAGAACACAATGTCTTCTCATGCTTTTGCTGAATGTTGTTAGTTGCTGCGTGTTGAGTCAGTGTGCCATATTGAAAGGAGCATTGGGTTGGGATCAGGACTGCTGAGTTTAAGTTCTGCCTCTGCCTGTCCTTGGTTGCTTAGATGACCTCATGTACATTTCTATTCATGTCAGTGTCAGAGTCCTCATGTGTAAAAATGGGCCTAATAACGCTGCCCATGACCATCGACGTGGAGACGATTTAGGAACTGCAAAATCCAATGCAATCTACAAGTTGCTGTTGTTAGTTCCTAGGGGACGAGAACTATTCTGAACCACACCAAAGCATTAGTGATTATTAGAGGCATTTCATAAATACATTTTTTGTCATAATTATACTGACACTGAAAGCTAGTGCTTTTTCCGGAAGTGTTAATACAGCTTATTAGTAGCCAGTTCTCCAAGACCCTCTTCCAAGGTGCCATAGTTCTCATGAATATTATCATATGAGAATATTAATTTTAAGAAAGGTGTCACCCAAATCACACAGATCCCTAATCATAAAAAGAAAAACAGAAATGCAAAAACTAACACCCTGAAATCTTGCTTTAAGACCATCTAAAGGAGCGCGCTGGAAGGTATATTCCACAATGCGAGAAATCCAACATGAGAGCACACACTACTAAGATACACGATGTTGGCCAGGCGCAGTGGCTCACGCTTGTAATCCTAGCACTTTGGGAGGCCGAGGTGGGTGGATCACCTGAGGTCAGGAGTTCAAGACCAGCCTGGCCATCATGGTGAAAACCCATCTTTAAAAAAAAAAAAAAAGATACACAATGTTAATGGTTAAATTAAAATGAATGAATGTCTAAAAGACAACTGATAATACAGTTCCAAAAACATTAAAATATTAGGAATAGAGTCTACTTTTTTTCTACCATGATACAAATTGTGGAAAATAAGAGTCCATATTATGCCGAATGGATAGATGAAGGAAATTCTGTTTAAAAATTGGAACAAGAATGATTCCTTAATAGTGTCCTAAAAGCTCTAGTTAATGCAATGAGACAGAAAAATAAAGAGGTGTAATAATGGGAAGAGAGAAAAGACAATTATTTGTTCTTAATATAATGCAAAACCAGAATGTGCAGAAGAATCAGCAGAAATAATGATATTTAATAAAATGATTCAATAAAGTACTAGATCTAAAATAAGCATACCAAAATTAATAGTCTTGTTCATTATGAGCAGGTACCAGTTGTTGTAATAAAAATATATATCCTGTCCACAATATCAACCCTTTTTCCACAAGAAACCCTTGGCAATAAATCTACTGAGGCATGTGACCTGGCTATAAAAAAGTTAAAAAATATTTAAGAGATAACAAAAGACTTGAATAAATTGACATCAATCAATCTATCCGTTCATACTCTTACATATATATAGTATTCATGAAAGAGAAGACAAAATATTGTCTCAAGCAAACTGATAGATTTTTATAATCCAACTAAGAAAAGGAAGAAGGGGATTAACTCTATGAGATATTTAAAAAGAGAGAAACAGAAATGAAAATAGTTTGATAGTTGTAAAAAAATAACAGTTTAAGTGATTAAGTGACTAAGAGATTAGAATCACCTTTTGAATAACTACTCCTTCTATGTCTTACGTAATTTGTCTCCTGGAACTATTACTTCTGCCACCATGGACTTGTTCAGCCAGCTGCCGCCTCTTGCCTGGATAACCGGGACAGTCTCCTAACTGGGCTCTCTGCTGCTGCTGGAACCCTCTTACCCCTACCCATTCAGCAGCCGGAACGATCCCTTAACACGGATCATGGCCCTGTTGTGTTCAAAGACCCTTTCCACGTGGATGGGGTGGAGTTGTGTCTCCCCAAAAGACGTGCCCCACTCCGAACCAGCATCGCTGTCAGTGTGCCCTTATTTCGAAACAGGGTTTTTTTCAGATGTGATTAAGGGTCTCCATATAAGAACATTCTAGATTTAGTTAGAGTGGTCCCTAAATCCAATGACTTGTGTCCTTATAAGAGACAGATAGGCAGAGACACCGAGACAGACAAGACCAGACCACGTGAAGATGGCAGCAGAGATGGCAGTGGTGTGCCCACCAGCCGAGGAACACCAAAGGGGGCTGCAGCTGCCAGGAGCCAGGGGTCCCTGCCAGAGGCAGGAACGGCAACACCTTGTTTCTTACGCGCTGCGTGAGCCTCTGTCTCGCGTGTAAGGGAGACCCTGACGTAGAAAGCCCGTGGCTTGTGTAATTACATAGTTGATTAGAAAAAGAAGGTGTTAAGATAATGAGGAGGCCCTAGGAAAGAGTGAGGCTGGAGATACCTCTGCGGTTGCGGCCCTGGAGGAACCGACTTGGCCAACACCTTGACTCTGGACTTTCGGCCTCCACGGCTGTGAGAGGCTGTGTCTGTTTCCTCAAGCTGCCACGCTGTGGAAGTTAGTTCCAGCATCCCGAGGACATGGACATCCCGTCTCACTCAGGGTCACCGTCAGTGTCCTCACAGTGGAGCCTCCACCTGAACTGCCGGCCACCTTCCCTGTCACCTGCCACTCCCCGCCTTCACTCGGCATTGGCCTCTTTCAAGGCACTGACGTGTCCCCTCCTGGGGCCTTTGCACATGCTTCCTGTGGGCTGGAACGTTTTCCTCACGGACCCGTCCTCCCGGGTTCTTTGTCAATGTCCCCATCTTGGTAAGGCCTTCCCTAACCACCCGGTTTGAGCGTGTGCCTCACCCCTCCAGCTGGAATTCTCTAATCACCTTCTTTGATTTATTTTTCTTCATGAAGTTTATCACCATGTGATAGATGATAGTTATTTATTTCCTGTATATCTTGTCTCCTCCAACGAGAATGCCCTGTAAGTGCAGATGTAAGCCGAGCTGTTCACTGTGGCGTCTTCAGCACCCAGAAGAGTGCCCTGCGCGTGGTGGAGAGTCCGCCTGTGTTTGTTAAACTAGTGCAAACAGGCTGAATTGTGAGTCAGAATGGAATATACAATAAAACAAGCCGTACAAAGCAGTGGGGGAGGATTCATAGCTGATTTTGAGATATAGCACATTAGAGAAAAATTAATTTTAGATACACATCCTATCCTGTGAACTAAAAGAAAATTAAAGTCAAATATGTTTAAAAATTCATAGAAAAATTAGCAGAGAGTAGAACAGTACATGAGCCTCTGGAAGGATAGTAACTTTCAAAGAGTGAAAGCAATGGCGGAATTTACAAAGCTACCAGTGATACATGCTGCTGTTTAAAAATTAGAACTTTCGTACTATTTGTGGCCCCTTGCTTCCAGTAAGAATCTGGCTGGACACAGTGGCTCACACCTGTAAACCCAGCACGTTGGGAGGCTGAGGCACGAGAATTGCTTGAACTCGGGAGGCAGAGGTTACAGTGAGCCAGGATTGTGCCACTGCACCCAGCCTGAGTGACAGAGTGAGACTCTGTCTCAAAAAAAAAAAAAAATCAGAACCTGTTGTTGCTGGAAACAGTTCCGAGGTGACCGGGATACCCTGAGGCCCAGGTCCCTTTCTCCCTGGCTGCCCACTTGCTGCCCCTGCCTGGCCACCTCATAGATGGGGTCTGCATCCTTGCCCTGTGCACAGACCTCCTGTTGGCCTGCAGGACCTTGTCCAGTTGCGTCAACACAAACACCGGGGTGGCTGCTGCCCGTCAGTCACCTCCTGGACATTGAAGGTACCTGCATTCAGGTCGCCTGCCTGCCTGGAAATCCTTGCAGTCCCCTTGGACACCAGGCCCAGCAGGGGGGTCTCTCAGGCTGGTCCTGGGCTTGGGGACCTACACTGCAGTTTCTTCTTCCTCTTTATCTGGGCTCTCCTTTCCTGAGCCTCCCAAGCGATGCCAACACTTCTACCTGGACAGCACAGCACGCTGCAATGGGGTGAAATCCCGTTTTAGGGAGAGGTGCTATTCTAGATGGGTATCGCCTATGGGGTGGGGCGGAGAGGGGAGCGGGAGGGGGCACCTCCCAGCCTCGGCGGTGGCTCTGCGCTGCTGCACGTGCAGGGTCCAGGGCAGCCTCGCGGCCGCGAGCCTCCTGTAACCAATTCTGCGGAACACATGGCTTACTTGGAATCCTGTTTACCTCGCCTTGTCCTGGACAGTGACCTTAAAGGGGAGAGCAAACTACATTTCTGAGGCCATCGGGGCCCACTCATGAGCTCGAGAACCCAGGCTGGGCCTGCGTAACAATTGCTTTGTCTATTACTTGGAGCAAAACAAATAACAATGGGTCTGTTTGTTGGGATTGTTTTTGGGTGGAATTTAAAGTTCTACTTCAATGGGGCCTCATGTTTTTTATTGCTGTGCCTCTTCCCTACAGTGAGAAACAATTTCAGAATCTGCCGTCCCATCCTCCTCACTCTGTCGCCCAGGCTGGAGGGCAGTGGTTCCATCTCCACTCACTGCAACCTCCGCCTCCAGGGTTCAAATGTTTCTCCTGCCTCAGGGTCCGGAGTAGCTGGGATTACAGGAACATGCCACCATGCCTGGCTAACTTCTATATTTTACTTAGTAGAGATGAGGTTTTGCTATGTTGGCCAGGAAGCTTTTGTCTTTCAGGCACCTATTTTTTTTTTTGTCATTCATGGGGCTTAAGAATCTTGTGATCATCAGAAAATTTCTTCCAGAGCAGCTGCCTAAAAAAATCAGAGGTTGGTTTTAAGATCAGGCCCATTACATGGTGAATGAGATTTCTTTTAATGCTGTTGCATTTTAAGTTGACTCAGGGTGATGTTGGGATTGCTGCTGTCTGGGTACTCAAGCTGCAGACGCAGGGCTGGCCCCGGAGGTCGCCGGAGAAGTGGCCAGTCCTCCGCTTCTGCCCTCTGCTCTTCATCCCTGCCTTTCTCCTGGATCCTTCCTTGGCCCCAGGGCTTCCGGGAGCTTGAGGTGCCACTGCAGCCGACCACCCTGACTCCCCCTCATGGGTCTCCAGGAACACTGAGCCCCTCCCTCTCAGAGCTCAGACTGCAGGGCTGGGGGCACAGCCTTTGGAGGAGCAGGCCAGCTCATAAACGTGTGCCCAAAGAATGATTACCCAAGAGTGGAATTTCAGGCTCAAGGAGGCACCTGGTGAGGGAAGATACTTTTGTGTGGCTTCATCTCTTCTAATACTACTCTGGTCCTTATAACATGCGGTACATTTATAAATCGAGAGTGCAGTTTGGGCCAGATGATGGGGAGCATGCACTCCAGGGCAGATCTGACCACCGCCTCCCCGAACAGCCTTATACAAGACGGCTACATTCTGGGGTCCTCAGTTTCCTCTCCTGTAAAATAAGAGAGTTTAGATAGATGATCTCCAATTTCCCTCCTATCCCTACAATAAAGTTTAGATAGATAGATGTTTAGACATGTGTTCTGAAACTTTAAAATTTTTAATTTGTTCTGAAACTTTAAAATGCCTTTGGATTCCAACCAATTCGATTTTATTAATAGAATTACATTTCTTAGAAATATCACAAGAGCTCATGTATTTTTTACTCTTTCTTTCTTTCCTTCCTTCCTTCTTTCTCTTTCTTCCTTTCTTTTTCTCTTTCTCTCTCTCCCTTCTCTCTCCCCGCCTTTCTCTTTTTCTCTCTTTCTTTCTTACAGAGTCTCACTCACTCTGTCGCCCAGGCTAGAGTACAGTGGTGTGATCTCCACTGACTGCAAACTCTCCCTCTTGGGTTCAAATGATTCTCCTGCCTCAGCCTCCCGAGCAGCTGGGATTACAGGAATGTACCACCATGCCTGGCTAATTCTTGTATTTTACTTAGTAGAGACGGAGTTTTGACATGTTGGCCAGGCTGGTCTCAAACTCCTGGCCTCAAGTGATCCGCTTGCCTCGGCCTCCCAAAGTGCTGGGATTACAGACACGAGCCACCATACCTGGACAGATTTTCTGATTTATTTAGCACCTTATTTCTTTGTAGTTCTTGAAATATGAACAGGTCAAACCAGCAATGGAGAGGTAACACACACACACACCCAATGACTGAACATGATTCTTAGAATCTGCTGACTTCTAGTTTCAAAGCTCACTCATCATCTCCTTTGTGACCCAGCCTGAAGTTCTAAGCGACTGCGTAAGAGTATAATGTAGTCACTACATGTTATGTATTTTGTCTTTTGTTCTGTTCGGAATCAGACCCTTTCCCAATCATATCTGCCTCTTGCCAACAGGTTAAAAGTGTCTGTGTGAATGTGTCAGGGAGTTGTCCATTAGGAGATAAACTAGTTGACAAACTGAAAGATGGAGCATCTAGTTCACAACCTCTAAGCCAAATGGGAGTAGAAAGGTGGCAGTAACGGACTCTGCACGGTGGGCCCTGTCCGGAGCACGGCCCCTCTCGCCTTCACAGCTAGGCTCTCATCGGCACCCACCTCAAGTGTTACCTCCTCAGTCAGAGCCGTGGGACCCGGCCCTCTCCAGCCCTGCCTGGACTGGATTCTCTTCCTAGCAGTGACCACCCCAGAATCACCCGTGCAGTGACTTGTTTCCCCGATGATGTTGCCCTCCCCCCCCGCCCCGCTGCTTGGCTAAACTCCACAAAGGCAGGGCCTGCATCTGCCTTGTCCAGGGATGATGGCCTAGGAATGAAGGGCCAGTGCGCGGCCGAGTGTCAGTGCTCCTTGGGAAAATCCGCGGGGTGCAGAAGGCGTGCTCACAGCAGCAGGGGCTGCGGCTCTCAACGTGCCGGCCCTTCTCTCGGCTCTGCCCCCTGCTCGGTGAGATGCAGCACACCTGTCTTGGGGGTCACTGCGAGGCAGGCAGGAAACATGTGGGAGCGCTTCGTGGTGCGGAGAAGGAGCACGAAAAGCAACACTGATCACCAGACAGCTCTGGAGGACTGACTGTGAATAAATACCGTGCTTGGCTGTGGCTCAGACCAGGTATATAGGTGCCTTGTCTCATTCACCCTTCATCCATTGCATAAAACCATACAATAGTCAGAGCTGATATTATTACTATTTCATTGGAAGAAGCATGGAAAGGTTAAACAATTTCCCCAAGGTTGCTCAGCTAGGAAATGACAAAGACTCCAACTCAGGCCCCCCGCCCCCAGTAGTAATAACTAACTGTGATCACAAGCCCATTTCGTATTTTCCAGTGGCCGTATCTCAGATGTCCTGGCAGCCTGAGCACCCTGCAATTTCTGTTTTACACTGCATGCCAATAATGAGCTGCCACTGGTATTTCACACCCTAACTTCTCCTGCGGAGGTCCTAGCAGAGCAATACAGACTGGACCAGTAACGGGGATCTTCACTCTCATCCCTTCTACTGTTGACCTCATGAGCTATGGCCAAAGAAGAGGACGATTAATACACACTAAGAGTGTTCCTGAGATATTAGCCAACAATCAGAACCCACAGAAAGCAACCGTTTCTGCCACTCAGGCTGCCGAAGATTTTGACTGAATATTGGGAAACCAGTTTAAGATCCACTAAAATACATAATCATTGCATTCCATGAAGTCACGGACGCTTTCTCCATAGACTAAGGAACATGCAGTGGCCTCAGCAGTGCAGAGGTAATGTTTCAGAAGTTCCCAGTAAAGGCTTCATGATCCCAGTTCTTTTCTAATATGCATAATTTTATTTATTTACATTTTATTATTATTAATTTTTTATTTTTCAATAAGTTATTGGGGTACAGGTGGTATGTGGTTACATGAGTAAGTTCTTTAGTGGTGGTTTGTGAGATCTTGGTGCACCCATCACCCGAGTAGTATACACTGTACCGTATGTGTAATCTTTTATCCCTGGCTCCCTCCCACTCTTCCCCCCAAGTTCCCAAAGTCCATTGTGTCATTCTTATATCTTTATGTCCTCACAGCTTAGCTCCCGCATATCAGTGAGAACATATGGTGTTTGGTTTTTCATTCCTGAGTTACTTCACTTAGAATAATAGTCTCCAATCTCATCCAGGTCACTGCAAATGCTGTTAATTCAGTCCTTTTTATGGCTGAGTAGTATTCCCTTATATATGTATATAAACATATACCTATATATACCACAGTTTATCCACTCATTAATTGATTGATGGGCATTTGGGTTGGTTCCACAATTTTGTAATTGTGAATTGTGCTGCTATAAACATCCATGTGCAAGTATCTTTTTGAATAACAGCTTTTTTCTCTCTGAGTAAATACCCAATAGTGGGATTGCTGGATCAAATGGTAGTTCTACTTTTAGTTCTTAAAGAAATAAAGGGCATCCAAATCAGTAAAGAGGAAGTCAAACTGTCACTGTTTGCTGACGATATGAACGTCTACCTAGAAAACCCTAAAAGACTCCTTCGGAAAGCTCCTAGAACTGATAAAAGAATTCAGCAAAGTTTCCAGTATGCATAATATTAAAAGAGTCAAATACAGGCTTTCCCCCAACTCTGCAGAAGCAGTGTGGAGGAGCAGAACCCGGATGCACTGGCCCTCGGAGCGTTTCAGCTGCTAACCAATTTACAGCCAAGCACTGTTCCAGTCTGTCTCGTGACCAGGCAATCAGTGGGAAGGAAAAAAAATCTCCTGCTTTGTACTTCCTATTTTTCAATGGTTACGATGCAAATTTAATCTCATGGCATATTTTGGTGGCACCATTAAGGGGGCAGTCTGTTTCTTTGATGCCTCTGTTCTTATTTATCAGAATTTTGTGTTGCTTCATTAGCTAACATTTACAAAAACGGTGCAACTGTTGTTTCCTGTGATGGACAATGTGATCATCAGGAAAATGTGTCTATCACCTTATGGCCACTTGGAAGAAGGCCACCAAATATTCACCAGAGTGGTCGTCCTGGAGGATCATTCCAGAGAGTTTGCCATGGACATTCCCTGCGGTGGGAGCCACACATGGGGAAGGAGAATGTTTCATCTGGTCAGCCTTTGTGCAAATACCTAGCATCAGACTGGCCAGCTGGCATCACTTCCCTTTTGAGAACAAAAGAGGATCCATGTTGGTTTGGCATAAAAGACTCTCCAATTTAAACAACAGCCTTTTCTGACCGAAACCTCAGTTTGCACGGAGGAGCCAACCCAGAAGCTGGTCACCACGGAGCCGGGTGCCCTGTAACCCAGCAAACTCACACTGCACAGTCAACTTCTGCTGCCGGGAAACCACAGAAACATCGCTGGTTGCTAGGTCTTCGTGGCCTGGCATCCGACAGGATCTCCATGGCACCCAGAGACCACTGGGTCCCACGGATTCTAATCACTTGCTCAAAACCAGAAATGTCAACATGCCATTGCAGGCACAGGAGGCAAGAGAGCTGCTTCCAGTTCCGGCCCATCAGGAGCCCCTTCGAGAGGCTCATGCCCTTCACCAGAATTAACCTGTGACCTTTCAGTCACATTCATAATTAAGGCTTGTGTTGGTGATAGGCACTTGCCAGCTGGCTATTTTGTTCCCAAACAAACTGAATAAATGTAACAAATGAATTTAATAATAGTTAAAGGCTGGATATATATTTTTTTTTAAATAGACAATTTCTGTATTTGAAAATGTGTGTTTTCAGATCTTTTGAAACAATTAGCCATGCCATTTGCATAATGTTGGACGCAGTGAGGAACTTGAGTTTGAGGGCAGCCTCCACTCCAAGGGCAAAATCATATAGACCCAGAGACGTGGAGTGCATCCTTGGTTCCGTGTGTAGGCCACTAGACATTATCAAAGCATGCTTCTCATTCCATTACAGCTAAGAAAGCACCATCAATTAAAAACGAAGTGAATGACTTTCTACTGGTTTCTTTAAGAACAAGGCAGATTCTTAGCTTTGTCTTAGGTGGGTAGAGGGTCAGGGCCTTTTTCTAGAGGGGAGTACATGTCATTGCTTATTCAAGACTATTAGAAAACATAATAGTTGTCAGATGTCAAATAGAGTTTTGGATTAGATTTGGACTTCTGCCAGACATTGGGAAAAGAGATTGTTAGGCAGCACATCATCCAGAGAAACCATCAGACAACTTAGATCCAGAAAAGCCTTCTGCTTCTCAGAATAGTGTGTTTGCCTTGTGAGTAAATCTTTCTATTGGGGAAAATATGAGAATAATTGAGGAAAGTGGTAGCAAAAAATCTTTTTTTTTTTTTTTTTTGCACAAAGTATGCACTCCCCACTTGCCCCCTAAACCAACACTAGATATCTTGAAAGGGTGCCTGGGCAAACCCCACACAATAAGCTTTTCAGTAAAGGGTGGTCATCTGGTTATGAACCACAAGAAATGCTACAAAAAATAGCAATTACAAATGCATTCTTTGATTCTCGGTGACAACTGAATGAAACAAAAAAGGGAATCTTTTTCTTTCAGGGCACATGATTGTGACATCCACACAATGTTCAACAACCTCTCCGCCTGGCACTGTGTGCCTCTTTCTTGCCATTATCTGTGTGCCCTTTGCAAAATACTGATGACACTGGTTGCCATTTAGTGGGATGTGGAGGCATGTGCTTGGCGATGGCTCTGCAGCATAGGAAAACCCATCTTTGGCTTTACCTGGGAGTCTGAGCTGCTGCTGGAAAGAGACGTGACACTTCGTCAATATGCAGATGTGTCTCTATTGTGCCAATGCTACAGAAGTGTATCTATCAAAGCACCTGGTTTTAACATGTAAAACAAAAACCAACTTCACAGGGAAAAAGTAGAGGGGAATTCTTCTTAATCTGATTGAAGCTGGGGGTAGGTGCTTTTGAGGGAAACGGACAAATGCCTACTTGTTTACTGATGAGATCGGGAAGTTCGAGGTTGACAGCAGGCTTGCCGGTGTCTACTAAAGATTGTTTGTGATGGAAGGGATCCTAATAGAAATGACCACAGCTTTGACCTGAGGCTCACTGAAGACTTCCCAGGAGCACTTTTTAAGTAATGCTTTTAAAACTAGAGCAAGCTCCTGGGACCTGATGAAACTGTGGTCAAAGGAATGCTCAGTATTGTTAGAAGCAGGTTCTGTTCAATAAACTACTGAATTTCACAATCTGTATGTGACAGAATGTCCATCATGATGATAATTTTGCCTTTTTTTTTTTTTTACAAGATAAACTACGTAATGATAAAGTACATTGTAATTCTTAACATCTCTTAATGTTTTTAACAATAAGACCTATTTTGATCGGTAAGTAAACTAAGACTAGAGAGACTCATAAACAAGGAGCAGAAGTGGAGTACTGGATAGAAGCAAGTATACCAGGTTTCAGCTTTCGCCCACATTTTTCTAAGGGAGTAGGAAATGCAGGGAAGAACGTTCACAGAAAG
>PVKP010038444.1:0-20879 GCA_004027715.1 Plecturocebus donacophilus
CTTCCGCCTCCAGGTTCAAGGGATTCTCATGCCTCAGCCTCCTGAGTAGCTGAGATTACAGGTGCATGCCACCACACCTGGCTAACTGTTGTATGTTTAGTAGCGATGGGGTTTCGCCATGTTGGCCAGGCTGGTCTTGAACTCCTGATCTCGAGTATTCTGCCCACCTCAGCCTCCCAAAGTGCTGGGATTACAGGCATGGGCCACCATGCCCGGCTGAATGTATTCTTTAAAATGAAAGCTTAGGCAGGGCATGGTGGCTCACACCTATAATCCCAGAATTTTGGGAGAACAAGGTGGAAGGATCGTTAGAGTGCAGGAGGTCGAGGCTGAGTGAGCTATGATCATTCCACTGTACTCCGGTCTAGGCAACAGGAGGAGATCAGTCTCAATTAAAAAAAAAAAGTACAAAAATCCCTACATACTCTTCACTTGGATTCCTTAAGGGGTATCATCTTAATCATCCTTCATTTTCTCTCTACACACACGCTTCTTCTCCAAAACTGTCTGCAACTAAGTGGACATGAATGTCTCTAAAAGCTCCCCAGGTTCTGCCATTCTGCATTCAGGATCAAGCAGCACAGGTTAGTAAAGTCAGTAAAAAAAGCATTGAATGGCCAGAAGGTAAAGATGGGAGAACAGGTAAGGGAATGAAGGTGGGACGCTCACCTGCTCAGGCCCAGGCCTGAGGCCAAGGGGCACAAGAGGCTGGCTGCAGGTTCAGGCCTGTAATGGCTTCTCCTAGAACAGGCACAGCCCAGGCCTGGGCTTGTCACTGCTGCTTTGGTACTGCCCACCAGTGTCTGGCACTGGGTGAATGAAGTGCTTAACCTTGGCACATGTTATTTAATGCCGGACTGGCTGGGCACTTCTGGCAGGCACTGGAGCCTAGGAAACTAGCAGATGAGATGGGCTCACAGTTCTCAGAAAAGAGGCAGGTGTGTTTGGGGCATGTGTGCAGGACGGGGGTGGCTGGAGGTGAGTGGAGGTACAGTGAGTCAATTCCACCCCTGGTGAGAGCCGGCAAGTGTCTCTGCCCACCCCTCCCACTGCCCTGGTTTGTTTTCCCTTTAGAAGGCAGTACAGGCCGGGTGCAGTGGCTCACGCCTGTGATTCCAACACTTTGGGAGGCCAAGGCGGGCAGATCACCTGAGGTCAGGAGTTTGAGACCAGCCTGGCCAACATGGTGAAACCCTGTCTCTACCAAAACTACAAAAATTAGCCGGGTGTGGTGGAAGGTGCCTATAATCCCAGTTACTCGGGAGGCTGAGGCAGGAGAATCGCTTGAACCCAGGAGGCAGAGGTTGCAGTGAGCTGAGATCATGCCATTGCACTCTAGCCTGGGTGACAAGAGCAAAACGCTGCCTAAAAAAATAAATAAATAAATAAAATAAAATTAACAGCATCTAGAAAAAACTGTTTTAAAAAAAAGGCAGTACAGAGCCCAAAGCAGGTGGAGCACAGGTAGGATGGGGCAGAGGGAGTGAGGAAGCCAGGTACCTTTTCCAGCACCTCCCCTGGGTACAGGGGGAAAGGGTCCTGGGCCAGCCTGATCTCGAGGTCAGCGTGGCGAAGCCGAACTTGCCCTGTGACATCAAACAGCACCAAGCCCTGGGCGTCCCGCGACACAGGGTTGGCCACTGTGCAGTAGTGGCGTGGGGGGACGGTCACCATGCGCATGGGGGCAAACAGTACCCTGCAGGAAGATGAGAAGAGGTGTGAGGTGTGAGGACATGGGACCAGGTCTCCACTACCACAGGGGACACAAAATGAGAGAGAAACCTCTCTATCACCTTAGGAACAGGGAGGAGGAAAAGGATGATCACACCAGCCAGACTAATGGGCCCCCACAGCCCTGAGTCTCCCCAGCACCCACCTCTCATTGTCCTGCCGGATGTAGGTCTTTGGCCCGACCTCCACACGGGACACATTGCTGTTCTGGTCCAGCACGTGGATGTAGTGGTATGGGGGGATGCGAATGATGAACTCTTCAGTTGCCATGGTGACTCCTAAGCCCAGAGCTCACCAGAAGATGACTGGCAGGCAGGGGAGAGGACACAGGATGAGCCTGGGGAGCCTGGGCTGGGGTAGGCATGAGTCTGGAGACAGGCTCTCGGTGGGATATGGCCCTACCTCCTCCAGCCAGGCCACCGCATCCTTCCCTGTCCGTACCCGAATGCCTACCGCTCTCTGTCTTCACCCCACCCAAGATGACACAGCCTATCTTGACCACAGCTTTGCCAAGAACTGCTTGATGCAGTGAGCCACGGAGGCCCAGCCTTCCTTGCCAATTCTGTTCCCTCACTCCCATCAACTACTTCCCCCTACACTGCTACCAGCACTGCAAGGGGCTTCAGATCAAGGCACTCCCAGGCCCTAAGGTGGAGAAATACAGCAGGCTGGGAGAGTGGGAAGCCACAGAGGCAGTGACTGTGGCCTTGTCCAGCACGTAACACACAGTGGCTCTGAGGAGCTGTCTGGCTCCTCCGGGGGCAGGGGCAGGATTTGAGAGTCCTGAGGCCCCAGCTGTATTCAAATATCAGCCCATAGTGAAAGAATATCTGTATGCCTCAGGTAGTGCAGTGGCTAGGATTCGGCCATAACAAACAAACACAAAGAAATGTTTGCATGAGCTGTGTCTACACTCCCGCTCCCGTTCCTACACTTTCAGTACTCCTAGGGTGAATGTGAAGAGCTGGCCCATCGCTCTGAAAGGGATCCCGGATGGAACTGCGGCTTCCACAGAACCAACTGCATTAGTAACACTGCAAATCGCTCTCATCCCTTCCTCCCCAGTTCTCTCACCCTCAGCTCCCGAAGTTGTGAGCAAGGGTGGGGTGGAGAGGAAGGAGAAGGGAGATAATTATCATATTCCACCCATCCCATCCACCTCATCCTGAATCCTGAGTGGAGTGCCACATGCCCTACCTAAGCCCCATCCCTGCCCCCAGCACCCCTTGGACTTTGGACATGTCCCTTTGAGTCACGCAAATGGAACCATTTACTAGGTGCTCCAGAGCCTCATCCTTAAGAGACACAGGCCAGGCTTCTTTATTTTTTGAGACAGGGTCTCATTCTGTTGCCCAGGCTAGAGTGCAGTGGTACAATCATAGCTCACAAAAGCCACAAACTCCTGGCCTCAAGCAATCCCCTAGCCTCAGCCTCTTGAATAGCTAACACTACAGGTGCACACCACCATGTCTTTTTTTTTTTTTTTTTTTGGAGAGATGAGGTCTCATTATATTGCCCAGGCTGGTCTCGAACTCCTGGCCTGCTCGCCTCTACCTCCCAAATTGCTGGGATTACAGGTGTGAGCCACTGCATCCAGCCAATGAGGAGGCTCTTTTGTCTGGCTGTGGCCTCAAAAATGTCTGGCCAGGTGCAGTGGCTTATTTCTGTAATCCCAGCATTATGGGAGGCAGAGAGAGACTGTCACAAAAAAGTAGCTTCTCATCAATTTCACCATCTGCCCAGCCTCCCACCCCAGGTGAGAAATGCAAAGGGAAGAGGGAGTGGCCTGGCCAAGAAAAAACAGGCAGGAGCCATGAATTACAGAAGAAAGGCTGGATACAGCCCAAGAGAAGAGTTATACTTGAGCCCTACAATCTGTAAAATTTCAACTTTTTGTTTAGAAATTGTGTCTTCACAAAATCCCAATTCCTGCATCACTTGAAGAATTAGAAGACCAGCAACACAGCCTACAGTCAAGCCTCAGCCACCCCTTTAGATGGAACACAAGCTTCCCCACCTACCACAGTCCCCATCACCCCATACTGCCTTACAGCCACACCATTGCACTGACCCCCTTGTTTAAAAACCCTTTAACTCAGCAGTGTCCAATGGAAACTTCTACAATGATGGAAATATTCTAAATCTGTGCTGTCTTTGGACTAACGACATCCACATGTGGCTCCTGAGCACTTAAAATGTGGCTAGTGGCTGGGCATTGTGGCTCATGCCTGTAATCACAGCATTTTGGGAGGTCGAGGCGGGTGGATCATCTGAGGTCGGGAGTTTGAGACCAGCCTGGTCAACATGGTGAAACCCTGTCTCTACTAAAAATACAAAAATTAACTGGGTGTGGTGGCATACGCCTGTAAATCCCAGCTACTCAGGAGGCTGAGGCAGGAGAATCACTTGAACCCTGGAGGCAGAGGTTACAGTGAGCAGAGATCTCATCATTGCACTCTAGCTCTGGGAGACAAAGCAATACTCCATCTTGGAAAAAATAAATAATAGAACGTGGCTAATGCATCTGAGGAACTAAATTTTTAAATTATTTTTTGAGACAAGGTCTTGTTTTGTTGCCCAGGCAGGAGTGCAGTGGCACAATAATGGCTCACTGCAGCCCTAACCTCCAGGCTCAAGCGATCCTCCCACCTCAGCCTCCCAATTAGCTGGGATTACAGTTACGTGCCGCCAGGCCTAGCAAATTTTTCTTTTTTTTTTTTTTTCTGCAGAGAAGAGGTCCTGCTATGTTGCCTAGGCTGATCTCGAACTCCTGGGCTCAAAATCCTTCTGCCTCAGCTTCGTAAAATGCTGGGATTAGAGGTGTGAGCTACTGCACTCAGATAACTTTAATTTAAATTGCCAAACATGTCTGCTTGATCCCAAATTGGACAATGGAGTTCTAAATAGTTGAGACCCAGATAGGGACAATGAATCCTTCAAGGCCACACAGCAAGTTAGTGGTACTGTTGGGACTAGAACCCTGGTGGAACGCCTGGTCCTGTCTTTCTAGAGAGGCATCATGGTCCTGTCATTAGGGGCACCCATTCTGAACCGGACTGCCGGGGCTTACAATTCTGATGGGCTGTTTCCATGTTTTTATATTGTTTCCTTACTGCCTAGCCTCATTTTGAAAGAGGTTACAGTTTGGATGTTTTCCTGGCACACTCCACATCACAGATAGGTTATTCTGCTGCTCGTTCTTTCATCTTGCAACTTTGTATGAGATCTGAACTTGATACTTTTCTGTTGCTCATTTTTGTTCAAAGTTACTTTCCCTTCATTTGTAGGAGAGTGGCTTGTCTAACATCAGAGTTGCCACTTTTTGTGTGTGTGTGTGTGAGACAAGTCTTCCTCTGTCACCCAGGCTGGAGTGTGGTGGCGTGATCTCGGCTCACTGCAACCTCCACCTCCTGGGTTCAAGCGATTCTCCTGCCTCAGCCCCCCCGAGTAGGTGGGACTACAGGCACCACGCCTGACTAATTTTTGTATTTTCAGTAGAGATGGGGTTTCACCATGTTGGTTAGGTTGGTCTCGAACTCTTCACCTTGTGATCCACCCGCCTCAGCCTCTCAAAGTGCTGGGATTACAGGTGTGGGCCACCACACCCGGCCCTCCTCTCACCACTTTTTTTTTTTTTTAAGACAGGGTTTCACCATGTTGGTCAGGCTGGTCTTGAACTCCCAACCTCAGGTGATCCAACCGCCTTGGCCTCCAAAGTGTTTGGATTACAGGCGTGAGCCACCATGCCCGGCCTCCTCTTGCCACTCTTAAGGGGACCTTATCTTTTCTTCCTATTGCCCCATCCTGCTCAGCTTTGATTTCACTCCCCAGTTGCTCTACAATACTGGGGGCAGTTCTGGAAAGGCAACTTCCTTGAGTCCAGAGGGCTGGGACTGCCTGGATCTGGATTTTTTTTTTTTTTTGGTGGGGGGGTCAGGGGGAGAGGGATAAGATCTCTTTGTTGCCCAGGCTGGAGTGCAGTGATGTAATCATGGCTCACTGCAGCCTTGAACACCTCAGCTCAAGGGACCATCTCAGCCTCCCAAGTAACGGGGACTGGAGGTACATACCACCACACCCAGCTAATTTTTAATTTTTTGTGGGTGTAAGGTCTCACTTTGCTGTCCAGGTTGGTCTCAAAATCCTAGCCTTAAGTTGTTATCCAGCTTTAGCTTCCCAAAGCACTGGGATTACAAGTGTAGCCACAGCGCCTAGCCAGGATGCTTGGATCTTGGCTCTCACCATTATGGGATCGGTGGTGATCTTCGACAAGTCCCTTGACCACCCCATGCCTATTTCCTCATCTACAAAATGAGAATAGATAACATCATCAACCGATTTAGCATATAAAGCACTCGGAACAGAGCCTGGCTCTTCATCCACACTGTCTGACTGCAGAGGAGGGAAGAGTGCCTGAGGCCCAACTTTCCTATCTAGTGTGGGATCTAGAGAATGTAACCAGTGCCGGGGGCTCCCCGCCTGACCTGGCATGCTGGTTTAAGCCTTGGTTGTTTACTGGTCAGGGGCAAGTCTTGTTTCACCCCAGCTGCAGGGATGGAACAGCAAGTAGGGGCTTCACTGCCAAGTGAAGCTTTTTCCACTGCTCCCTTGGTGGGTTCTCTGCAAGGCAGAAACCTGGCCAGGAAACCAGATGGGAGAAGAGGAAGGGCTGGGGCTCTAAGCGGAGGTACAGACAGGGCTCCGAGGCCCCCCAGGGAATATCTGAACTCTAGAAGGCCGTGCAAGGTTGGAAGCGGGCTCCAGGAACAGCCTCCATTGGCTCATCCACTGATGACCGCCCCATGCCCCCCACAGCTGAGGCCTCTCCACCATCTGCTGCCCCAGCTGGGCCCAGTGAGGGGGGCTGAGCACTGCGCCCAGCTCAGCCTGATGACTCAGCAAGTCATCCTCACGGCTGGACTCCTGCCTTGTTCTGAGGCCAAGCCCTCACCAACTGCTCCTGCATCAGCACTGGGACCCCATCTCGCCTCCCTGACCACCGGCCTGCCATACCCTAAACCTGGCCTTCTGCCTAGACCACCTGCCAGGTTCAGCCAGGACAGGTCTTGCCTTCTACCCTTGCCATCCATGGAGGTGAGCCAGGGAAACCCTTTGACTCAACAGCACGTTCCTGACAAGTCTCAGATTTAGGTTTTTGTAGTTTCCTTTCAGATGACAAGCGCAGTTAGAGCATTTTACTTTCAATAGATCAGACCCTCTAAAGACAATGACATGGATTGTGTTGACCTTTGAAAGATTCTGCCCAGCCCTCAGGCTTGGCCCCAACTCCCCAAATCCACTCACCCACCCATCTCCCTTCAGTCCCTGCTTCTGAGTCTCAGTGTAGATGCCACTCCTGCCTGATCACACCTCCCTCAGGTGTCGTGAGGCTCCTGTAAGAACCACAACCAGCTTTCACCCAAAATCCCACCAGGGTCTCTTCCACCATAAGGCTAAATGGGCAGAGAACTAAATAACCTGTCCAAAGCAGAAACCAGTTTCATCTAGTTAAAAGAGGGGCTCTTGGCTGAGAGGGGTGGCTCACACCTGTAATCACAACACTTTGGGAGGCTGAGGGTGGGAGGATGGTTTGAGGCCAGGAGTTCAAGACCAGCTTGGGCAACATAGCAAGGCCCTCTTTTTTCTTTAAAAAAAATAAAGAGTAAACTGGATCACAGACTTTTAACTTAAAAGTAAACTGCTACTTACAGCAAAGCTTAATAAATAAATGAGTTATGAGTCACTACTTCCCAGAGATCTTCAGGGTCAACTGTGAGCAGCTGATACAGTGAGTCTTTTTTTTTTTTTTTTTCCTTTTTTTTTAAGACAGACTTTCACTCTGTCACCCAAGCTGGCATGCAGTGGCACAATCTCGGCTCACTGCAATGTCCACTTACCTCCCGGATTCAAGCAATTCTTGCACCTCAGCCTCCCAGTAGCTGGAATTACAGGCACATGCCACCAAGCCTGGCTAATTTTTTGTATTTTAGTAGAAATGGGGTTTCACCATTTCACCCCCAGGGTGGTCTCAAACTCCTGAGCTCAGGTAACCTGCCTACCTCGGCCTCCCGAAGTGGTAGGATTACAGGCGTGAGCCACAACACCTGGCCCATAGTGAGTCTTAACTAGCAATTGACCAAGTGACCACACTGCATACGGCATCTGCAGTGAGCAGAGTGGCACCACCTGGAGGCTTGTTAGCAATGGAGCCTTGGGCCCCACCCCAAAGCCACTGAATCCTCGGCATTATAACTTGACCCCCAACGACTTGCACACACGTTGAAGTCTGAGCAGCTCTGGTCTAAAGCGGAGACTCACGACCCAGGCTGCACAGTAGTCATCTGGATTTTTTTTTTTTTTTTTTTTTTGAGATAGATTCCGCTCTTGTTGCCCAGACTGGAGTGCAATGGCATCATCTTGGCTCACTGCAACCTACACCTCCTCAGTTCGAGCATTTCTCCTGCCTCAGCCTCCCAAGTGGCTGGGATTACAGATGTACACCACCACACCCAGCTAATTTCCTATTTCTCTTTTAGTAGAGATGAGGTTTCACCATGTTGGTCAGGCTGGTCTTGTACTCCTGACCTCAAGTGATCCACCCACCTCGACCTCCCAGAAAGCTAGGATAACAGGCATGAGCTGCAGTGCCCGGCCTTCTGGAGATCTTTTTTAAAGCCACCCCTCTCTGGTGATTCTGTTTAATTGGAGTGGGTGAGGTTCAAGCACTGCAATTTTAAGAAGTTCTCCCCTCTGACTCTTAATATATAGCCAGGATTGACAGCCAGTGGGAAAATGTCACTCCAGCAGTTTTTAGCACTGGCAGCATGCTCCTGGGCCACTTACTAGCCTCTGAGCCTTCCTCTCGAGTGAAGTGAGAATAAAAGTGACCGTTGACCAGCCTTGGTGTCTCACGCCTGTAATCCCAGCACTTTGGGAGGCCAAGGTGGGAAGATCGCTTGAGGCTAGGAGTTCAAGACCATTCTGGGCAACATAGGGAGACCCTGTCACTACAAAAATCATAAAAAATACTAGCTAGGTGTGGTGGCACACACCTGTGGTCCCTGCTGCTTTAGAGGCTGAGGTGGGAGGATCGCCTGTGCCTGGAAGGTCAAGGCTGCAATGAACGTAAGTGGAGCTCACGAGTGCACTCTAACCTGGGCAACAGAGTGCATGCACTCTCAATGCACTTTTTTTTTTGAGACCATCTCAAAAAAAAAAGAAAAAAGAAAAAAAGTGACTGCTTTCTGAAATCAGAGGTATCAGAGGATAGAGGATCTCTGATGCACAGTACGAACTGGAAGGAGGATAAAGATCTGTTCCAGGCTGGGCATGGTGGCTGTTATCCCAGCACATTTGGAGGCCGAGGTGGGCAGATTGCCTGAGGTCAGGAGTTTGAGACCAGCCTGGCCAACGTGGTAAAACCTAGTCCCTACTAAAAATACAAAACATTGGCTAGGTATGGTAGTGGGCACCAGTAGTCCCAGCTACTCAGGAGGCTGAGGCAGGAGAACTGCTTGAACCCAGGAGGCAGAGGTTGCAGTGAGCTGAGATTGCCCCATTGCACTCCAGCCTGGGTGACAGACTGAGACTCTTGTCTCAAAAACAAAAACACACAGCTCTGATTGCAGGCTGCTCATCAAGGGCAGGGAACTGTACTTTTTCTCCTCCAGCCCATTCCCTTACCCAGGTCCAAGCAGCCTCCTTTGTTCCCAACCCCAGGGCTCTTGGTCCAGGCCATCCAGAAGTTGGAGGTTAGGTCGGTGACCCAGCCCTGTCCCTAGACCTCCCACACCTTCAGGTTCAGGAAAAGGCATGTAAAATTTGATATAAACAGGAACACAACTTCATGGAGTTTCTCCTTGCTGATTTAAGTCAAATATTCTAGTCTATTTAGAGAATGAGTCACATGACTCAGGAATTGCCAACAGCCTATTTTCACCCAGTGGCTTCCTGGTTTACCCGCTTTAGGAGATCATTAACGGGAATTGAGAATGTCTCACATAAATTGCCTTTTTAAAAAGCCACACAGTTTTAGGAACTTCTCTTCCCAAGGAAATCGTATCTGAGCTCCAGTCCAACTGGGCCACTTTGTGGGAGGGGGGGGAACAGCCTGGTGGCCTTCAGGAGCTGAGGGGGAGACAGAACAGCTTAGCCAGCCCAGACCTCCACTTGTTCTCCCTCCCCCGATTCCTGCCAATTAACGCCAGTCACTGGAGGCAAGAACCAACTGGATCAGATACGACCCATGAACCAAGCTTCAGAACTCCTCATCTATAGCAATATTTTCTAAACTTGCCTAATTGTAGGACTGAGCTGGAATTTTTTTTTTTTTTTTTTTTTTATAAAAAGAACAAACCACACACACACACAAAACAGAGACGGAGGTCTCCCCATGTTGTTCAGGCTGGTCTGCAACCACTGGCCTCAAGCCATCCTCCCATCTGGGCCTCCCAAAGTGCTGGGATTACAGGCCTGAGTCACCATGCCCAGTCCTGGGCTGGAATTCTTAACCCCACTCCGGCTGCTTTTTGCAGGCCTCACTTCTGACCCACTGGGTCTAGGTTACCAGGAGACAGCCTCTGGACCCTGTGTTCTAGGCAAACGCCCCCAAGTAACAGCTCCCATTTACCATGAGCTTAATCTGTGTCAGGCAGTGTTTAGTGCCCTCAATTAACTCATGTTATCCTCACAAGAGCCTGAATGTTAAGAAACTTGCCCAACAGCACGCAGTTATCAAAGGATGAAGGTGAAAGTCCACCTTGGGCATCATGACTGCAGAGACCACAAACCAGGAGGCAGTAGCTTCTCAGGCAGAAACAGGAAGATTCTAAACCGAGAACAAGGACTAGAGTACCTGGGTGGGGCGGGGTACTTTCCCAGATGGCGCCAATGGCAGTTCAAAGGTGAGTGTTTTCTGTAACCTGGGCCAGTGCCCAGCCTCTGTTCCCCCAGAACCTGGGAGGGCAGCACCCAAGGTAACCTGAGCACCCCATTACCTTGGAGTCCTCAGGCTGTCGCGACCACCCACTCAAGGTGGCCTCCCTACCTGCTCAAGGCTAGAGGGCTGTCCTGTCCAAACAGCCACACCCCAGGGCCAACCCAGTGCTCTGTGTGCCAAGGGAGTTTCTGGGAGAGCCACCTGATACCCCACGTGACAGCCGGCCTTTCCCCCCACCACCCAGGGGTCACCCAGGCAAGGAGCAGAGGACACAGGGGCCATCAGCCTAACACCCCCACCCAAGGGACTGCTCTAAGATCCCCAGAATCTCAGCCTGGTGGGTACAGCTAAGCATCCTCCCAAAAAGGGAAAGAACCTCAGTTACCAAATTCTATGCCTTCTGGAAATCACTCTAATGACTTCCGGAATGATTGGCTGAGGCCAACATCTGGCCCAGCCCTGTATGGGGCAGTAGGAAAGCCTCCTCTGTCAGAGTTAAGGGGCCTGAATGTTTACAGGTCACATTCTTGGGGCTCAAGGTGACAGGCCAGAGCCCAGGTCCCCAGGACAGTGCAGGTGAGTAGAGCAAGCACTGATCTAGCTCTGAGACGGGTTCTGAATGGACCCTGTGAGGTTGTCCACCTGACGTCCCATGTGGAACCCTGGTCAGAGGCCTGAGAGTTGCAAGGCAGTGGGGGACAGTGTTGGTGAGTTAATCTACCTTTACTTCAAAACCCAGAAAACTCCAATTATTGGAAAGTGAAACCTCCCAAAGCAAAGCCACCGCCCATCTTCCTTCCCCACTCTGATTCAGGTTTTCCCTGCCCCCCAGCAGAAGCAAGGCCCTTGAAAACAGGACAGGGTTAGAGAGCCTCAAGGGATACAAAGGTCTACCTGATTTGAGGTTTGGGGGGCCAGTACCACATACTCACATCTAGAAGTGCAGCTAGCTGCAACACACGCCTGAGATGGGGAACTCTCACCCAGCCCTGGGGATCACTTCCCGGCAGGCCAAGCCCGGCCTGGCCCAGGGGTGGGGCTTGGGAGTTAAAGGGCCCTTGCAGCTGGTTCTCATTTTCTCCACTGGGCTGTCTCTGCTGCAGGCTCCCTGCCCGCTCATGAGTTTCTGCCTTGGAGCCAGCTGGCGGCACTGGGGTGTGGCTGGGAGGGGCTGGAGAGCCCGAGACAGGGCAGGTGTTGACTGAGGGTGCCTCTGCCCATCTGGCTTTCATTTTCCAATCTGGGTGAATACAATTCTGCCTCTCCCTTCAAGTGGGGCCAAACTGTTGAGGCTCCAGCTACGGTCACTCCTCTTAAGAGATGAGAACTCTGCATCTTTTATTTCAGACTCAGAAAATTCAGTCCTGGTCTCCAAATAGGGGTTCAATAGAAAACATGAACACACGCTCACACACGCACACACATACTCTCTCTTCCTCTTTCATGCACACACACACACACACACACTCTCTCTGTCTCTGTTTTCTGTCTTCCTCCTTCCTGCAACGTGCTGTTTGGGAGCTTGGAGTTTCTCTCTTCTTCCCAAGTTTCTCAGTGTCTGGGCTGGGGAAGGAGGGCCCAGGCCCCAGCAGGTACAGACGCTGCACCCTAGAGGCAGGAGCAGCAGGAGTCAGTATTTCCGCTGCCGAGGGAAGAGATTGCTCCCTGAGGATCGGAGTTGGGGACTGGTGGGGCTGTCCTGGTCCTCCGAGTCCAGGCTGAAGAGGTCCCTCCCAGTACGCAGGATCTGCTCCTCCAGCTTCTTGTGTCGCTTCATGTCCGAGAGCACCTTGTCCAGGCGAGCCTCCCGTTTCTGGCTCCGGGCTGAGCTTCCTGGAGAAGGGGAAGGTAAGATATATGGAAGGGATGGAGGCGGTGTGCACCAGACCTGCCTGAACCTCACTCATCACTTGCAGAGCTAGTCAAACATGCAGGTCCCCAGGCCTCTGTCTGGGAGGACCTGAGGTTCAGGGTTGGGCTTCAGAAAGGGTGAGTGGCGAAGTTCTTGAATGACAGGATGGCATGAGCAATGTGAAGAGCAGGGAGGATCATATGGGGGAGGGGGATGGCAAGGGTAAAGGCCCAGGACAAGAACAGAGTTCTGCTCAGAGAAGAGTGCAGAGAGCTGGCACTCTTGCTCTTCCCTGGCAAGATGGAATCCCTTGGAAAATTTTAAGTAGAAAAGTGACATGATTTATGGTCAGGTGCAGGGGCTCACACCTGTAATTTCAGCACTTTGGGAGGCTGAGGTGGGCAGATCACTTGAGGTCAGGAGTTCAAGACCAGTCTGGCCGACAAGGCAAGACCCCATCTCTACTAAAAATTACAAAAATTAGCTAGGTGTGGTGGTGGGCAGTTGTAATCCCAGCTACTCAGGAGGCTGACACAGGAGAATCATTTGAACCCAGGAGGCAGAGGTTGCAGTGGGCCGAAATCGTGCCACTGCACTCCAGTCTGGGTGAGAGACTTCATCTCAAAAAAAAAAAAAAAAAAAAGTGACACTATTTATATTTTAAAACGATCATCTGAGTTGCAGAAACTGGAAGCAGAGAGTCCAGTTAGGAGCTACTGCAACCATCCAGGCAAGAAAGATGGTGGCTTGGATGGGGATGTAGTGTTGAAAGTAGAGAGCGGCAGAGGTACTTAGAATGTACATCTTGTAGTTAGCAAGACTTGCTGCTGGTGTGAAAGTGCAGGTAAGAGAAATCAAGAATGGCTCTAGGCTGGGTGCAGTGTCATGCCTGTAATCTCAGCATTTTGGGAGACTGAGGCAGATGGATCACTTGAGCCCAGGAGTTTGACAGCAACCAGTCTGGGCAACATAGCAAGACCCCGTCTCTCAAAAAAGAAAAAGAAAAAGAAAAAAAGACATGACTCTGAGGGTAGATTCTAGAATGGCATGTAGGGTGGGAAATGGGATCACTGGTGTGATTAAAGATGTACATGGTAGTAGAGGGATGCAATCTACATAATATTGAAAGGCCAGGACCTGGACTTCTGGGAATGGGAAACATAATAGAATTATTTGTAATTTTCCAGAATCAATGACTAGTTTTTGTTTTTTTGTTTTTTTTTTTAAGGAATTATCTGTAATTGTCTTTTTGTTTGTTTGTTTTTTGAGATGGAGTCTCACTCCGTAGCCCAGGCTGGAGTACAGTGGCATGATGTCGGCTCACCGAAACCTCCACCTCCCAGGCTCAAGCAATTCTGCCTCTCCAGTAGCTGGGATTATAGGCGCTGGCTACAACAACCGACTAATTTTTTGTATTATAACCGTCTCTTAAAGGAAGACAAGGGGCTGGGCACAGTGGCTCACGCCTGTAATCCCAGCACTTTGGGAGGTGGAGGTGGGTGGATCACGAGGTCAGGAGTCATGAAGCCAGCCTGGCCAACAGGGTGAAACCCGGCGTGGTGGCTCACGTCTGAAATCCCAACTACTTGGAGGCTAAGGTAGGAGAATTGCTTGAACCCAGAAGGTGGAGGTTGCAGTGAGCTGAGATCGTGCTATTGCACTCTAGCCTGGGCGACAAGAGCAAGACTCTGTCTTAAAAAAAAAAAAAAAAAAAAAAGGAAGACGAGGTAGTAGTCTTAAGTCATAAAGATGGTTGGTGCTACTGGTAAATGCTCTCTCCTGTAGCTGAAGTTGTGTGGCAGCCGAGACAGCAAGCAAAGGCCACTAGGGGAGCTGATCTGGGGTAACTGAGCCAAGGCCCTTCACTTCCCCAACCTACCCCTCTCCTTTGTACCTGGGGTGCGTCTCCGGTCAATCAGGGAGTCCTTTGGTGTCACTGGCTCATCATCAAAATCAAATTCCGTGGGCATGTGTGGTCTGGGACAGGTGAACAGAGTGGAGGGTAAGGGCGGTCCCCCCACCCCCCACCCACATGTGTGCTTCTCCCCTGCCCACTCCTCCTCCCTCGCTGGATTCCCTCCCTCCGCTTTCCAGACTCCTGGATCCCACATTTTCCCCTCCCAATTTCCTCCGGCCATCAGGGGAGCAGCCCCGGGACAAGGCGTAAGGGTGTGCCTTTACTTTTCCTCTTCCTCTTCTTTGGCCTCCGGCTCCTCATCGGATCTCTCCTCTTCGCTCTGGGCCTCGGGCGTGGGCGGCCGGCGGGGCAGGATCTCCGCTTGCAGCTCCAGGGTACCGTGGGCAGCCAGGAGTTCATAGAGCCGCTGGATTTCGGAGGGCTGGGGCATCCAGGGCTGCCCATCCGCGGGCAGCTCCACCTCCTCGTCGCTGCAGGGCACACACCAGTCCTCGGAGTCCCCCTCGGCGGGCTCTTCTCCACTAGCACTGGGGACTTCTCCCTGCGCCTCCTCGCCCCCGGACCCCTCACGCTCGGTCTCCTCTCGGCCTCCTTCTCCCTCGTCCTCGGCCTTAGCGGCCGAAGAGGAGGGGCCTCCGGTATCCTCCACGGCCAGAGCCTGGAGTCCGGAGGTCACTTCCCCTTCTTCAGACAGAGGCGCCGCCGCGGTGGCCGCAGTGTCTCCATGGCCCCGGGCAAGGGACATATGGCCCTAGGGCAGGGACCCTGCGGCGACAGATGCTGGAGTCCGAAGCCAGGGTCCCCCAGGGATCGGGCTCCCCGGGGGGTTCGGGACCGTCTTCAGCCAATCAGGATCCCGCAGGGGACGCCGCGGCCAGACCGCCCGTCCCAGGGAGGGGGCGCTCAGTCCCCGCCAAGGACCCCGCCCCGGGGATCGAGGTCCGGTACTCTGACACTCCCGGGCCCCGCAGAAACCACTTTCCGAGCCCGAGAAGGGGAAGAGAAGGGCGGACCACTCTCCTCGCTTCCACGCCGCCCCTCTCCACACCTGGACGCGGCGCCCTCTCCCCAGACCTTGCAGTTCTAGGCCGCGTCAATCCAGCTACCGTACGCACCTGGCGCTAAGACCCGCCTCCCGGTCTGCGCAGGGTCACAGTACGCAGGCGCACAGAAATGGCGCGGGAGGCTCCGCTCCAGTCAAGGCTACTTGAAGAGGAAAGCGAGGGAAGGCTTGCACATGCGCGGGTAAGCGCGCAGGCTTCAGCCCATAGTAAAGATGGCCACCGGGATGGCGCATGCGCATACCACACAAAAAAGGTTCTGCGGAAAGAGGCAGCACCGCCTCGCCGGCGGGACAAACGCAAAAACCAACCGAAACTGGAGGCGAGTCTCATGCAGTCTCTGTTTATTGGTATTTCAGACTCATGCAACATCCGGCATACAAAAAGGGATAAATCAATTTGATATATATATATATATTTTTAAAAGAATTTTAGTTTCTTTTTCCCCCAGACTTTTTTTTTTAGGGAAAAAAAAAAAACCCCGCCAAATCCGAACCATGTTGTAGCTCGGTCCCCGCCTCCTCAGCGGGCTGTCGCGTGCAACAAACCTCCCCCGTCATCTTAGAAAATAATTATAGAGCTCCCCGCCCCGCCCTCGCTCCTGCCAGTGGGAACTTTGGTCCTATTTTTTGGATTCTTTCGTTACGAAACACGTGAAGGAATCTAACTCGACACCTTCAGGAAAAACTCACAGACTGGGGTTGAAAAGCCCAGGTGGGCGAGTCAACTCCAGCTGACCTGGGAAGGGTCAGCGCCTCGTCCCTCCCTTCTCCCCTGCGCGCGTTCGGAACCAGTGCTCGCCACCCTCGCCGAAGTCCCCACACGAGGCCCGGCTTGCCGGCTCTGCGACCTGCAAGGCACCCTTGGGTATCTGAGCCTGGGCGGTCCCAGCGGAGAACAGTCGGAGCCCAGGGTTGGGGAGCCCTCTCCCAGCACTGCTCCCCACCCCCCAGCCTGATCTAAGTGCTGTCATTTTTGCAGAGGAAACGGTGCCGGGAGGGTGGAGAAGAGGATGCCTTAGGGGAGATGAGGAGGCAGGAAGAGGAAGGGGGTGGGAAGTGGAGAGGGAAGGGGAGATGATAAAGAAGGGAAGGAAGAGAGGACTTGGGGGCGGAGAGGATGCCAAGACAATGAAAATTGGGAGGAGGAGGCCAGGGTGGAGGTCCAGAGAATTTGAGAGGAAGAAGTGCAGGGAGGCCAGCAGGGAGAGATGCAGGGAGGCTGAGAGCAAAGAGTTCGGGAGGTGTTCAGGGAGGTTTCCAGAGTGCAGGGAGGTTTCCAGAAGTGCAGGGATAGGGGGCCAGGAGGCTGGAGGGGATGCAGGCAGAAGTGCAGGGAGGTTGGAACCAGTGCAGGGATGAGGGAGGCCTACAGTTGGCAGAGGAGCCTGGCAAGATGCAGGAGCAGGACAGAAGCTGTAAACAAGGCTGCTCAGGCTCCCTTGGTCCTTAGGGGTGGGGGCCAGGGCCATCAGTTGGGCTCCCCCCAGGGGAGGGATGGGCCCAGGGCAGCTCCCAACAGGAAGAAAAGTCTTGGGATTCGGGGCAGAGCCCCTCACTTATACACTGTGGGAGAGGAGAGGGAAGGACAGATGGGGCGGGGGACAAGGAGCGACAAAGGAGAGGTAAGGAGGACAGACAGGAGAGAGCAGGGGCAGGGGTTAGTAAAGCTGCCCTTGCCAACCCTTCCATTCCTCCCCTGCCTGTCCCAAGCCCCCACTCACCGCCTAAGTTGATGACGCAGGAAGCGATGATGATGAGGACTCCCCCCACCAGCGCCACGATGCTTAAGAGCTTGGCCACACGGCCCAGACGCTGGGCCCCATCCACGTCCCCCTGCTGCAGGCTGTTCCGGGACTGGGGTTAGGGTGAGGGGTGGAGGCACATGGCCGGGGTCAGGAGAAGCCAGCCCAGAAGGGATCAGGTGGAAAAGTCATCCAGAAGAGAGAGGCCAGCCCCATGGACGGAGGATAAGGGAGGAAGGAGGAGTGGAGGGGCAGAGGAAGGAGGGCACAGGTCAGCAAGGCTGTGTGACATGTGTGTTTCCATATCCCTCCCACCCAAAGGGGCAGGGCAGTGATGGCTCAGAGGGTTAGGTCCGAGGGAGAGCCAAACAAAGGCCCTGGAATTGGGGAGGTGGGATCCATGCAGAGAGGAGAGGGGGAGGAAAGGCATGGTTACTCCTGGGCCTCCGTCCCAGCACTGGCGGGAAGCGGGGAGCCACAGCAGGCTTGGGCCAGGGTCCCATGGGGCTCACCATGACAGCATAAGCGAAGGCCACAATGTTGACAGGCCACATAGGGCAGAAGCAGGACAGGATGGCAAGTATGATGTAGTCCCGAGGTTTCTGGGTGCCTTCACCCCCCTCCACCCCAGGACCTGCCAGCTGGGAGCTGGGGTGGCGGCTCAGGCTACCTCGGGGAGATCCTGGATGCCCACTGTGCGCCCTTCCCAGTCGATCCTCCTCAACCAGCTGCTGCAGCACTCGGGGGGGAGCCCCATTGGCTGGGGGGGATTTTTTTGAGGGTGGTGAGTGAGGCTCAGGAGCTGGGCCCTCTTCCCCATCACCAGCCTGCAGGGGCACCACTGCCCCATTCTCTTGCTTTTCCTCTACACTCTCAGACAGAATCTCAGGGGTGGGGTCTTCCTCTGTACAGAGCCCTGGTTGAAGGTCTGGCTTGGGGGTGGGCTGAGAATCTGGCTGGGGGTCTGGCTGGGCAGCAGGTTCTGGGGCTGGCTCAGGTGGGGCTGCAGACTCAAGCCTGGACCCCTGGTCTTCAATGGCTTCTTTGCTCAATTCTGGTTTGGAGACTGTTTCTTGACATGGGTCTTCCGGGCTGCAGTTGGCCTTTGATTCCCCTCCTGGGCTTAAGCTGAGGTCTGTGCCCTGGGCTGTTTCTGGGGCCCCAGCTGGGTTCTCTGTGGTTTCTGGAGCCAGCCCAGCCTTGGGCCCTGAGTCCACAGGGGCTGCAGTGGTGTCTGGGCCTGGCTTCGGGGCCTCTGGCTGGTCTGGGACCCCTGCTAGGACCTGGGGAGGGCCAGTTTCAGCTTCAGAACGGCTAGGCCCTTCGCCTGGAACCTGGGGACTCTCCTCAACCCCCTTCATTTCAGAGACCTCAGAGCTGGTGGTTGCCATCTTGAAATGGGAGAGGGGAGAGAACCCCTATGGGGAGGATGGAATGGCAGAGACAGCCGGGAACCCTGGAAGAGGAGAAGACAGGCTTGGGGTGAGGAGGGAGGAGGGCGCTCAGCACTGCAGGCCCAGTTGGGCCACATTCCTGTCTCAGGGCCAGGCTTGCAATGCCTCTAGGGAGAGTAAGAAAAGTTGGGGTTTCCTTTGCCTTAGGGTGGGACATCCCTGGGGGTGGAGTGCTCCTACTCTAAGTCTTCTGCTTGGAGAGCCCTGGGGAAGATTAACCCTTTTGTAAACAGGACCTTCTCCATGGTCTCTCCCTGGGTCCATCCAACAAGATCCAGACTCTCAGATCCCAGCCGATGCCCCAGCACCCCAAAATCAACGAGCTGTGCAAACACCCAACACTCGGACAGGCAGACTGGGCAGAGAATCCGACATTCACATTCCACTCCCTCTGCATCCTCCCCTCCTCCCGGGGCGCCCAGGCGGTGCGGGTTTTCTAGCTGCGCGTTTAGGGCGAGGACGCCCCCGCCCCTCCCTGGGGGACTTGGTTATTTCCTCCGATCCCCTCTCAGCCCCTCTCCTGGGGCTTCCCTCGCCTTCGGTGGGCTGGCGCCTCCTCCCGATGGTTCAGCCCGCCCAGCACCACCACCAGCCCTCTAGACACCCGCATTCCCGTGCAGCCCGCCCGGCGTCGGCCGTCGGTCGGTCCACTCCTACCCGCAGCCTCAGTCTGCCCGGGTCTCACCTCGACGCCGGCCTCTGGACAGCTCCCGCAACTGCTGCTGGCTTTTACAGCAGCCGCAGCCCGGGAGGGAGCAAGTCAGTGAGGGAGGGAGGGAGGCGACGGGTCTCCCTCCTCTCCCCTCCCTTGTGCTCATCCCCTCCTCTCCGATCCCCTCCCCTACGCTCCGCCGCCGCCGCGCGCCGCCCCCGCCCCTCGCGAGCCTCCGGCCCCTCCCGCTAGCCCAAGGGAACCACGCGTTACCCAGGCAACCGGCCCAGGGACCACTCGCGCCCCCTCCCTACCCCTTCCCACGCGCGCCTCCAGGCGGGGCGGCCTCCTTCCTAAGTCCCCGGCCCCTCCCGTCAACGGTCACCGGGATTTCTCGAAGAGTCGGGGGTTTGGGGAAAACGGAGAGGGTTCCGCGAGGAGACGGGACCAGTGAGGCAGGCAAGACCGGGTGGAGGTGCCCCTACGAGGAGGGCAAAGAAGATGGGGCAACACGCCGGGAGGCTGCAGAAGCGGCGCAGGGTGGGGTTTCCAGAGAACGGAGCCTGCAGAAAGCAGCAGCAGAAACGGGAGCTGGATGGCTCAAAAAAGGGGCCCTGGAAAGGACGAAGCGGGGACAGGAAAGGGAATTCCAAGGGGCAGAGCAAAGACTGCAGGGCCGGCCTGGAACAGGAGGGGGCTGGGCAGAGGAGCCCGTGTAAACACGGGGTGGCCCACGCCCAGGATGAGGGACTGGTGCAGCTTTCATTCTCAACGTGGCAACAGCCACAGGGCTTGGAACTCCTCAGCCTTTCTGCAGCCGCATCACCCACCATGGCCTCAGGGCTGTGACGGGAGCAGGGAAGGATGCGGCTGGGGCTAAATAGCGGCCACGGGTGTGGACGGAGGAGGGTGGCATTCCAGTCTGGCAGCTGTTTGGGCTTCTAACGGGGCCTCCTCAAACATGCAAGGGCTATTCTGGGTTTGTCCCGACTGGGAATTCCCCAGAGACCTGGAATTTGCGCTCCACAGCCACAGGAGCCTTGGCCCCACCCTAAATGTGTGCTGCCCCCACTAGGGCTGCCCCTGGGGAAGGCGGAGCCAGAATCCCACAGACGCACAAGACAGAGCAAGGCTGGACTGACATCAGGCAGGGAAGAAACCCTTGGGGGTAGGGGCAGTTGCTCGGTGACAGCAATTCATTCAATCCAGAGCCAGAAACAGGATTTTATTTAAAATTTATTGTAATGGGGTCCGCGCAAAAGGAGGGGGTGGAGGGTGGGGTACATGCAGGGGACACAGGAACACGATGACATGGCCAGGGCCACAGCTTCTTCTGTCGTGGGGAAGAGGGATGAAAAGACAAGACCAGGGCTGGAGCTGGGGTGGAAGAGGGGAGGGGGACACTGGCTGCATTCCCCCACCCCCAGGAAGCACCTCTAGGCCCTGGACCCCTTGCTCACCCTGGCCCCTAAAACTCCATCTCTCCTCTGCCTCTGGCCCTCCTGGCTCCTCCTCTGCTCCCCTGAACT
>PVKP010038445.1:0-20881 GCA_004027715.1 Plecturocebus donacophilus
GTGGTGTTCTCTGTATTTCCTGGACTTGAATATTGGCCTGCCTTGCTAGGTTGGGGAAGTTTTCCTGGATAATATCCTGAAGAGTATTTTCCAGCTTGGATTCATTCTCTTCGTCACATTCAGGTACACCTATCAAACGTAGATTAGGTCTTTTCACATAGTCCCATATTTCTTGGAGACTTTATTCATTCCTTTTTACCCTTTTTTCTGTCATCTTGCCTTCTCGTCTTATTTCATTGAGTTGATCTTTGACCTCTGATATCCTTTCTTCTGCTTGGTCAATTCGGCTGTTGAAACTTGTGCATGCTTCGTGAAGTTCTTGTGTTGTGTTTTTCTGCTCCATCAATTCACTTATATTCTTCTCTAAGTTGTCCATTCTCGTTAGCATTTGGATAAATCTTCTTTCAAAGTTCTTAGTTTCTTTGCATTGGGTTAGAACATGTTCTTTTAGCTCACAGAAGTTTCTTATTATCCACCTTCTGAAGCCTGATTCTGTGAGTTCATCACACTCATCCTCCATCAGGCCTTGTTCTCTTGCTGAAGAGGAGCTGCGATCCCCTGTAGGAGGAGAGACATTCTGATTTCGGTGTTCTCAGCCTTTTTGCACTGGTTTCTTCCCATTTTTGTGGATTTATCCACCTGTCGTCTTTGTAATTGCCGACTTTCAGATTGGGTCTCTGAGTGGACATCCGGCTTGTTGGTTATGAAGTTTTTTCTGTTTCTTAGTTTACCTTTGGCGGATGCCCCTTCTCCACAGAGCTGGGCCGTCCCGGGTTCAGCTGTGCTTGCTGTGCTTCCCAGGTTCAGCTGTGCTTGCTCTCAGTCCTCAGCACTTCCAATTGCTCTTCTCCTTGTGGGGATGGGTCCAGCTGAGCCCGACTAAAAGGGCACCCAGTCCCGTACACTCTGCACTGAGAAGCGCCGGCAAAACAGCCACGCCGGCCAAAAGAGTCGCGCTGGCGACCCGTGTGGCTCCTTTGCCGGGAATCTCCCAGTTTGTGGGCATCAAAAATTCGTCTGCAATTGTGGCATCCACTCACTCTCTGCGCTTTCACTGGGAGCTACAATCCTGAGCTGCTGCTACGTGGCCATCTTGGATCTGTCTCCCACTTGACTGTTTTTAATAAGGTCTCTCCTTAAAATCTGTGGGCACATTGCTAAGTTTTATCCTTTTCCAAGTGAAAAGCTTGGTGAAGGATCTTAAGGACTTTCCACTGGCTGGAGGCAAGCAAGTGGAATTTGCCATCCTCTGACTGTAGCCATCCTAAGGGCTGAAAAGTATGCCCTTGAGAAATGGCCCATTCTGCTTCTGCAGTGGAGTACTAAGGCTGAATTTCTCTTATGGAGCCTTCCCAGATTAGAGGGGCTTCAAGTGCATTGAGGCCCTGAGGCTGTCTTGCCACTGACTTGGCTGCCTGATTAGCTAACTTATTTCGTTTGGCTACTTCATCTGTTCCCTTCTGATGTCCCTTACAATGTATCACTGCTACCTCTTGTGGAAGGAAAACTAAGGATAACAACTTGTTAATTTCCTGATGGTATTTTATATGGTATCTATTGGTAGTAAGAAAGTATCTTTCCTTCCAAATGGCAGCATGAGCATAAAGAACTAAGGAAGCACTTGGAATCAGTGTAAATGTTAGCTGCCTTTCCCTTGCTTAATTCAAGTGTTCTTGTAAGAGCTGTCAGTTCAGCTAGTTGAACACTTGTTCCTGGGGAGAGGGATGCACCTTCAATGTCATTCAGAGTGTATATTGCATATCCCACCTTACAGACTCCTTGCTCCATTAAGGAACTTCCATTTGTGAAGAGGGTCCAGTCTGGATTTTCTAGGGGAGTTTCCCTGAGAGCTTCCCTGGATGCATAGGTCTGTATCACAACTTGTTCACAGTCATGTTCAGGTTCCCCAGTTTGCTTGGGGAGGAATGTGGCTCGGTTTAGGCAAGAGCAAATTTTTAACTGGATTGTAGACTCTTCTAATAGCAGAACCTGTTATTTGAGTCAGCTTTCTGTTAGCCAAGGGCTTCCCTTAGAGGACAGCAATCCTGCTACATTATGTGGGGTATAAACAGTTAAGCCATTCCCTAGGGTTAATTTGGTGGCCTCTGGTACCAGTAGGGCCACTGTGGCAATGACTCAGAGGCGTGATGGCTGTCCTTTAGCCACCAAATCAAGTTCCTTACTTAGGGAGCCCACTGGCTGTTGAGCTGGTCCTCTGGCTTAAGTTAAAACTCCCAGGGCCATTCGCTTCCTTTCTGATGCATAAAGATTGAAGACCCTCCCTATAGGAAGGCTGAGAACTGGTCCCTTAAGTAAGGCTTGTTTTAACTGGTTAAGGCCTTTTGAGCTTCAGGTTCCCAGGTTAGGAAATGAGTTTTAGCCTCTTGAGTTTCTTTTATGAGGTGATATAAGGGATAAACTATCTCACCATACCCAGGTATCCATAGTTTGCAAAATCCTGTAATGCCCCAAGATCCTGTTAGTTGTTTGAAGGTTTTAGGAAGGGGGAAGGAGGAAATTGACTTAATCCTTTCTTCTCCTGATGCTCTGGTCTCTTCAGACAACATTACACTGAGGTACTTCACTGAGGTCTGACAAAGCTTGGCCTTAAATTTTGAACCCTTATATCCTCTGTTGGCTAGGAAATTAGAGGAGCCTTACCAGTTGGGGCACAAGGCAGTATGTCATCTACATATTGCAAGACCCCCAAAACTCAGAGAGGTACTTTGACAGTGCCTGTCCAAACAAGGGGGACTGTCTCAAAATCCCTGAGGCAGCACTGTCCATGTTAACTAGGCATCTGGCCAGAGGGAACTTTGAAGGCAAACAGGTATTGAGAATCTGGATGTAATGGCACATAGCAAAAGGCATCCTTTAGATCTAGGACTGTGAACAATTTAGTTCCCTCGGGCATTTGGGTTAGCAAGGTATAGGAATTGGGGACCACTGGATGAATTGAAACTATAGCCTTATTAATGAGGTACAGATCCTGATCTAGTCTCCATTCTCCATTGGATTTTTGCACTCCTAATATTGGGGTGTTGCAGGGGCTGCTACAAGGTTTGAGGAGGCCCTGCATTTTCAGGTTATTAATAATGGCTTCTAGCCCCTTCCTAGCTCTGGCCTTAGGGGATATTGTCTCTGGTTAGGAAAAGAAGTGGGATCCTTAAGGTGGATCTGGACTGGCCTAGTGGTTATAATTCAACCTCTTCTTCCTTGAGTTGCCCACATTTCTGGATTAATAATAGCTTCCACTAGGAGAAGACAAAGAGTTTGTCCTGGGGCTATAAGGATGCTGGCCCCCATGCAAGCTAAAATGTCTCTGCCTAATAAAGGAGTGGGACTTTCAGGCATGAGTAAGAAGGCATGTGTAAATAATAGGTCCTCCCAACTACAACTAAGGGGTTGAGAAAAATGTCAGGTTAGAACCTTTCCTGAGATGCCCATCATGGTCATGCTATGGGAAGAGGAGAGGTCTGGATTAGGGAGAAGAGACAGACTGTTCCAATGTCCAGAAGGAGGTTCACCTTCCTTCTTTCCTTCAATTTTCAGAATCACTTGGGGGCTCCTGTGCAGTAATGACAGTTTGAGCAGCTGGAGCCAGGGTTCTGAACCCCAGGACTCGTCAGTCCTGTTGGAGCATTTGTGAGACTGGTTCTGAACCCAGTGACCTCTGTCTCCAAGGGTATTCTGATCTCAGTGGTCCCCACCACAGGCTGGACAGGGTCGAGGTGGCTTCTACTTGCTGCCTGGGCACTCCTCCTTAAAGTGCCCTGACTTGCCACACTGGTAGCAACTAATTGATGCAGCTTGGGGATCCTGGACTTTGCAAGCCTGCAAAGCAGCTTCTAGAGGCTCTGTCCTCTTGTGTTCCCTCTCTTTATCCAGGGCCGCCTCCTGATCTAGTGGTTATAGCTCAACCTATTTTTCCTTGAGTTGCCCACACTTCTGGATTAATAATAGCTTCTACCAGGGGGAGACAGAGTTTGTCCTGGGGCTGTAAGGATGTTGTCCCCCTCATACAAGCAAAAATGTCTCTGCTTAATAAAGGAGTTGGACTTTCAGACATAGCAAAAAGGCATGTGTAAATAATAGGTCCTCCCAACTACAACTAAGGGATTGAGAAAAATATCGGGTTAGAAACTTTCCTGAGATGCCCATCACAAGTCATGCTTTGGGAAAAGGGGAGGCCTTGATTAGGAAAAAGAGAGAAAGAAAGACCGAGGTAACTACCCTCAGGAGGTTTTCCAAGGATATATCTGGTCCTATAGTCTGGTTTTACAGTTTCCTTCTAATATTGGGAGCTGCCTGTGTAATAAACTTGTCCTTTAGGGATATCTGTCCCTTGACTGAACCAGGGGATAAGGAGGTGTGTTTTGTTAGTGCCTGTCTCAGCCTTTTCATAAAGGCTGCAGGATTCCCATCTGGCTTTTGGTTTATCATGGACAGTTTAGCGTAATCAAGAGGTCTGACCCTCCTCATTCTTCACAGGCCTCCAATATGCACATTAAAAAGTGTGCTCTTTTCCATTCATCTGTGGAGTCATCAGGGTTCTAATTAGGGTTGTCAAGAGGTACTGCCTCTATTCCCTACTGGGAATGATGGTTCCCCATCTCTTCACCTTCCCTATTTTCTCTTTTCCTTTTTGTCCTGCTATAAGAGACATATTGCTTATCTCCAAATTTCTCTGCTGCCTACAGAGCTGCTTATTTTTCAGCTGCAGTTAGGGTTTGGCTTAGGAGCAGTATAATATCCTTCCATGAGAGGTCAAACACTTGAGTTAAATTTTGTAAAGCTTCTATATACCTATCAGTTATCAGAAAATCAGCCTAAATATCCCTTTATTTGCCTAAGGTCATGCAATGAGACAGGAACTTGAGCTATAGTGGCATCACCTCCATTGGGCATTTCCTGTAGGAGTAAGAGTGAAGCTGGGAGAATGGGGAGTTTTGGAGATAGTGGAACTAGAGGAGCTGATGGCGCAACTGGAGGGGGCACCAAATAAGGGGGACAAGAAGAGCCAAGACACTTAATAGCTGCCTCAAGTTGCTTTCTTAGTTTTGGGGAATCATTCCCTTTGAGACTGCCTGATATGACTGCTAAAAGAGCTTGGCCAATTGTGCAGTACTTGCAAAGGTCTAGTAAGAAGCCCATGCCCTTGTGCAAAAGCAAAGCTTCAGGATTAAAAGTGTCTCAGTGCTTCAGAATGCACTTGAGAGGGGTGTAGTCTAAAGATGGCTAGAAGTATAGAGGAGATAAGGAGTCCCTCATTCCTCTCCTTCCTTTGGAATGGTCCAAGATAGAGAGGAAGACAATGGGAGTATCCCCCGTTTTCCCTCCTTGGTTTCCTGGGCTGTGGCATCCATTAAAGGTGCCACTCTTGGATGCAGGCATGTCCCTCAGCCATGCATCTAGAGGAGCTAAGTGATGGATTTAGTCACACTTACCCATACAACTCTAATCCTCCACTGGTGATTTCCCTTTGACTTCCCAGACTTGTATGATCTATGTGGCTCCCCAATAGATGGATCTTGGGAAAGACTATGTAACAGTTGTATTTGGGCAAAGCCCCTTAATGGAGAGAGTGTACTAGGTTGAGCTCTATATTGTTATTATGGCCTGGACTAAAGTATTTATTGTTAGGCAGTGGTTCTAGTTAACTTCAAGACATAAAATCCCCTTACTATTTAAGTACCATTTTAATGGGAGGAAGAATAGGTGCCTTAAAAGAATGTAGGAACTGAATGGTAGTTTTCCTGCTGATGGGACAGTATCAAAACTAAAATTTGGTTTCAGAGGACATTTTCCTCCTCATCGTTGAGTTTTCTCATTCACAGAAGGGGCATAAAGCCTGTTCTCTAGTAGAGGGGTACAAAAGGGGAGGAGAATTGGGGAACTAGAGTGTTTAGGCTGACAAGTACCTCATGGAGAAGATTCCTATTCCACTAGGTGGCGCTGTAGACCTTGAAATACCATGTGATCTCCAGATCAAGGGTAAAGAGAGAATCTGCTCACTGCAGGGGAAGGGGAGAACCTCTATTCCTAGAAAATCACAAAAATGGTAATCCCTGGCCAGGTGCAGTGGCTCATGTCTGTAATCCCAGCACTTTGGGAGGCCGAGGAAGGTGGATCACAAGGTTAAGAGATCAAGATCATCCTGGCCAACATGGTGAAACCCTGTCTTTACTGAAAAATACAAAAATTAGCTGGGTGTGGTGGCACATGCCTATAGTCCCAGTTATTCAGGAGGCTGAGACAGGAGAATCACTTGAACGAGGGAGGCAGAGACTGCAGTGAGCCAAGATCATGCCATTGCACTCCAGCCTGGTGACAGAGTGAGACTCCATCTCAAAACAAAAAATGGCAATCACTTGTATTATATTTCTGGTTACTATGGCATTTGCTGATCCTGTCTAACAGGATTATTTCCCTGAAGTGTAAAAATTCCTGCGGCATTGCATACAGAGAGAGATAGGAGACATGACAGTCGTGGATAGGAAAGAAGGAAAAAATGCAATAGGAAAAGCTTGGAGATCCTGTTACTGACGCCCAATGGGAAGTCAGAGTCTGAGGTTAATACAGAAACCTTCAGGTTAATACCTGGATGTAGCCCTGGCCAGGAACTATCAGTTGCCTCTGGACCTCTTCCAGCCCCATGCAATGGCTAGACTCTCCATGAAAGAAAACTGGTTTGAAACAGAGTCAACATTCCCAGCACCCTGAGGGTACTGAAGGATTCACTAAGTTCTCCCCAGCAAGCTGTCATCTAAGTCTTTAGATGGGTAGCATGCCCTAAGGGCATCTAGGTGGCCATCAGACACCTAGTGTTTTTGGTTTTATTTTAAAATGGAGGGCAGAAGGCCCTAAAATGAAAGTAAAGATTTTAGGTCTGCTCCTATATTCACCCTTCCAATGAATCTACCTTGGATCCCAGATGGGCCCCACAGTGAAGTGGCCTCATTGTTGGGGGTGATACCTGAGGTTCGTTGTCTCATGGCCTAGGAAATCAAGGACCTGGACACACAAAGAGTGAGGTTAAGAGTGGAAGTTTAATAGGTAAAAGAGAATAGCTTTCTGCTGGAGGGAGGGATCCCAGAGAAATGGCTTGTAGGATCTGTGGTTAAATGCAGGGGATTTTATAGATGTCTAATGAGGCAGTGTCTGATTTACATAGGGTGTAGAAAATTGGTTGGACCATCTGCATAGGGTGTAAAAAACTGGTTGGGACTAGGTGTGTCATTTGCATAGGGCACGAAAAATGGTCACCCCCACGCTAATCTTTTGTTTTGCAGGCAGGTCCTCTACCTGGTCTGTATCATGTTGCCCTTTCCTTTACTGTACCTGTAGTAACAAAAAAAGGGAAGATGGAGCCTCCATGTTGGACATGCCTGGCTCCCAGGTAGCCCTTTTCTATTGGCACAACTGCTGGCATCCCCCCGTGCAGACTTACAGCTTGTTTATCTATGTTTTCAGCTCAATTTTTCAAGCTGCTCTTTGTTGGAAAAAAATAATTTCTTGGTCTGCTTCTTGCTAAAATCCCTTTTACTCTGCTGAGGACTCTTTTACCCTATCTGCCTAAATCATTTCTTTCTACCTCCTGTATCAGTATGTTGCCTCTGTTCTCATTAGTTTCAAAGAATATCTTGATTTCTCCCTTAATTTCCTTATTTACCCAAAAGTCATTTAAGAGCTAGTTGTTTTATTTCCACATAATTATATGGGGTTGAGCAATTTTCTTAGTAATTCTACTTTATTCTGCTATGGTCCAAGAGTGTGGTATGATTTCATTTAAAAATTTTTTTTACTGAGGATTGTTCTCTATCTGATTATGTGGTTGATTTTAGAATATGTGCCACGTGCAGCTGAGAAGAATGTATATTTTGTTGTTTTGGGGTGGAGTGTTCTATAGATGTCAGTTGAGTCTGTTTGATCAAGTATGAGTTCAGGTCCTGAATATCTTTGTTAGTTTTCTGCCTCAATAATCTGTCTAATATTATTATTGGGGTGTTGATGTCCTGCACCATTATTGTGTGTTTATCCAAGTCTCTGTATTTCTCTAAAAGTAGCTTGCTTTTTGAATCTGGGTGTTCCTCTGTTGGATGCATATATATTTAGGATAGTTAAAGCTTACTGAATTGAGCCCTTTACCATTATGTAATTAATGTCCTTCTTTGTCTTCTTTTATCTTTGTTGGTTTAATGTCTGCTTTGTCTGAGTTTACAATAAGCTCAACAATTGCTTTTTTTCTGTTTTCCATTTGCCTAGTAGATTTTTTTCCATCCCTTTACTTTGAGCCTAAAGGTGTCATCACATGTGAGATGGGTCTCTTGAAGACAACATACCATCAGGTCTTGCTTCTTTATTCAACTTATCGCTGTGCCATTTAACTAGGTCATTCACCTCATTTACATTCAAAGTTAATATTGATATGTGAGGATTTGCTCATTATTATGCACACTTGTTCATGTGCTTGCTTTATAGTGTTACTGGTCTGTTTACTTAAGTGTGTTTTTGTAGTGGGCCAGTAACAGTTTTTCCTTTCCAACTGTAGCACTCCCTTCAAGACCTCTCATAAGGTATGTCTGATGCTAATAAAATCCCTTAGCATTTGCATGTCTGAAAAGGATCTTAATTCTCCTTCACTTACAAAGCTTAGCTTGTCTGGATATGAAATTCTTGGTTGAAAATTCTTTTCTTCTCAGAATGCTGAGCCTGACTTGGTGGTTCACGCCTATAATCCCAGCACTTTGGGAAGCTGAGACAGGTGGATCACTTGAGGCCGGAAGTTCAAGAGCAGCCTGGCCAACATGGTGAAACCCTGTCTCTACTAAAAACATAAAAAGTTAGCTGGGCATTATGATGCATGCTTGTAATTCCAGCTTCTTGGGAAACTGAAGCATGAGAATCCCTTGAACCTGAGAGGTGGAGGTTGCAGTGAGCCAAGATTGCACCACTGCACTCCAGCCTGGATGACAAGAGTGAGACTCTGTCTCAAAAACAAAAACAAAAAAAAGAATGCTGAATACAGGCCCCTATTCTCTCCTGATTTGTGCTGACAGGTCTTCTGTTAGCTGATGGTGTTCCCTTTGTAGGTGACCTGCCCTTTCTGTCTAGCTGCCTTTGACATTTCTTCTATTATTTTGACCTTGGAGAATCTGATTCTTGGGGACAGTCTTCTTGTGTAGTATTTCACAAGGGTTCTCTACATTTCTTGAATTTGAAGATTGGCCTCTCTAGCAAGATTGGGAAAATTTTCATGGATGATATCCTGAAATATGTTTTCCAAGTTGTTTGCTTTCTCTCCTTGTCTTTCAGGGATACCATTGAGTAATATTGTTGGTCTTTTTACATAATCCCATATTTCTCAGAGGTTTTGTTCATTCTCCCTTACTGTTTTGTTTTTATTTTGGTCTGACTGAGTTATTTTGGAAAGCCAGTCTTTGAGCTCTAAGAGTTTTTCCTCAGCTTGGGTGATTCTGCTGTTAACACTTACAATTGTGTTCTGAAATTCTTGAAGTGAGTTTTTCAGCTGTATCAGCTCACTTTGCTTCTTTCTTAACATGACAATTTCATCTTTCATCTCCTGTATTATTTATTCCTTAGATTCCTTGTATTGGGTTTCAGCTTTCTCCTGAATATCAATGATCTCCATTCTCATCCATATTCTGAATTCCATTTCTGTCATTTCAACCTGTTTAAGAACTACTGCTGGAGAACTAGTGTGGTCATTTGGAGGTAAAAAGACACTCTGGCTTTTTGATTTGCCAGAGTTCTTGGCTGCTTCTTTCTCATCTGTGTGGACTGATACTCTTTCAGTCTTTGAAGGTGCCATCCTTTGGATGGCCCAGTGGCAGCATGGGCCAGGCTACAGGGTCACTGGTGTGCATGCTCAATGTTGAGGCTGGCAGTGGCAGTGTGGTGACAGTGGAAGTGGGTGTGCTTATCCTGGCAGTAATGGCATGGTGGGGTACATGCACACCCACACCCACCCATTCCAGATTTGGAAAGTTTTCTGTTATCCTTTGAATAACCTTTCTACTCCTTTTGTCTTTCTTATATCCCTCCTTAGCAACCCTAATATTTTCTTTTTTGATGTTGTCCCATAGATCCTGCAAGCTTTCTTTATTCCTTTTCATTCTTCTTCCTATTTTCTCATCTGACTGTGTATTTTCATATAGTTTTTGAGCTCACTGATTCTTTCTTCTGTTTGATTAGTTATTCTGCTGTTGATATTCTCTATTGCCTTTTTTATTCATTATATTTTTCAATTCCAGGATTTCTTTTTTTAAATTATTTCAATCTCTTTGTTAAATTTCTCTGGCAAATTTCTGAGTTGATTCTCTGTGTTTTGTTGAAGTTCATTGTGCTTCCTTTAAACATCTGTTTTTGGCTGGGCATGGTGATTTATACCTATAATCCCAGCACTTTGGGAGGTTGAGGTAGGAAGACTGATTGAGCCCAGGAGTTGAAGACCACCCTGGGCAACAAAGTGAGACTCCAGTTCTACCAAAAAATTAGCCAGGCATAGTGGTGCATGCCTGTGGTACCAGCTACATGGGAGGCTGAGGTGGGAAGATTGCTTGAGCCCAGGAGGTTTAGGCTGCAATAAGCCATTTCATGCCACTGCACTCCAACCTGGGTGACAGAACAAGAGCTTGTCTCAAAAAAAAAAAAAAACAAAGGAAAAACACACCCCAAAAACAATTATTTTGAATTCTTTGTCTGAGAGATCATACATCTCTATTACTTTATGGTTGGTCTCTGGCATCTTATTTTGTCTGTTTGGTGAGGTCATATTTCCCTGAGTGTTCTTGATGTTTGTAGAAGTGTGATGATGTCTGTGCTTTGAAATATTAGGTATTTATTTTTGCCTTTGTAGTCTGGCTTTGTTTGTGCCTGTCCTTCTTTAGAGGGACTTCCAGGGATTCTAAGCAGACTGACTGTTATGTTTCCTGAGCCTGGGACCACCACTGGCATCTCAGTACTTGGGAGTGGTTTAAACCCAGCCTTGCTGCAAGTCTTGCAAAGATTGAGATTGATGTGGCTTTCTGGCCCAAGTGGCTCTGGAAAGACTCTAAGACAGGACTGGGGCTATGTGAGAATGCAGGCCAAGGAGACCTGAGTCCAGAACACTGTCCCAGTGGCCCAAATATGTGTGCCTCCCAGCAGGTCTCTGCATGGGCAGGATGGGTCCCAGCTGTAGCTAGAGGGACTGGATTTAAGACTGGGCCATTACTGGGTTCGGTGGCTCACACCTGTAATCCCAGCACTGTGGGAGGCTGAGGTGGGTGGATCACAAGGTCAGGAGTTCAAGATCAGCCTGGCCAAGATGGTGAAACCCTATCACTACTAAACATACAAAAATTAGTCAGGAGTGGTGGCAGGTGCCTGTAATTCCAGCTACTCAGGAGGCTGAGGCAGAGAATTATTTGAACCTGGGAGGTGGAGGTTGCAGTGAGCCAAGATGATGCCACTGCCCTCCAGCCTGAGCAACAGAGTGAGACTCCATCTCAAAAAATAAAAATAAAAGAGACTGGGCCATCTTGGGATCTGCTGTAGGAATGAAGCTAGTGGTCCATCTCATTGGCATAGACAGGTGTATGTCACCTAGGAGGTCCCTACAAAAGTAGTTCCTTGACTGCAACAAGAGACCAGAGTTGAGACTGGCACCTCTTGGGATCTGCTGTGGGCTGGAGGCTGGTGTGCCTGGCATGGTAGTTCAGACAGGCATACATCTGCCAGCATGTCTCTGCATAGATGGAATAATTCCCTGATTGTAGCAGGAAGGGCTGGAATTGACCATAGGCCCCCCTGGTATCTGCTATGGAACAGAGGCTAGAGAGCCCTGTGTTGGTTGACGGGGGTGCACATTGCCCAGCAAAGTTCTTGCACACTAAGAATAGTCCCCTGACTGTAGCAGGAGGGGCCAAATCTTAGACTGGGCCTCCTCGGGATCTGCTGTGAGGTAGTGGCCATTGGCTCAGAGGGGCGTTTGTCTCCCAGCAAGTCCCTACACAAGTGAGATGGTTGTCTGATTGCTGCAGGAGGGGCCAGAGGTAACACTGGACTCCACTGGGATTTGCTATGGGAAGGAGGCTAGAGAGCCCATCTTGTTGGCCCAGGCAGGCGTGTGTCTCTCAGCAGGTCTCAGCACAGACAGGATAATTCTCCACTGCAGTGGCAGGGATCAGAGTTGAGACTGTGCCCTCTCAGGATTTGCTGTGAGGTGAAGGCTAGAAAGCCCAGTCTCATTGGCTCAGAGGGGCATGTGTCTTCCAGCAAGTCTCTGCAAATTCTGAGTATCTCTCTGATTGCAGCGGGAGGGACCAGATCTCAGACTGGGTGAAATTTGCTGTGGGACAGAGGGTGGTGAACTCAGCTGGGAGCCTCAGGGTGCAAGATATGGGTGAGTCTCCTCCTGGGTCCTTGTACAAGAGACTGTGAGCAGGGACCTCAGCTGAGAGGGCCTGGATCAGACAAAACAGGGCAACTTTCAGGCTTACTGCCAAGAGTGATGTCAGTGGGCAGACAAGCCTTTCCACCAAGGAACTAGCATGTACAACTCCTTCTGCACCTCTCTGCAGATGGTTTTGGTTGCAGGCTCAGGCCAAATATGGCTGTAGCCCAGGCCCTTGGAAGGCTAGGCTGTTTCTAGTCTTGAACTGGGGAGCAAGCTTTGTGGATCAGCCACTTGGATGTCGTCTGCACTCTCAAAACAATCCTTCAAGGTCTTGAGCTCCACCAGGGTTTCACAGACTCCTGTCTGAATCTTGAGACTCCTGCAGAGAGACATTTGACTGTGGGCAGGTTCAGAATTTTTGTTATTGTGAGGGGATATGAGTGGGTTACCTTCTATTCCACTGTTTTCTCTCTGCCTTTTGCATTCTGAGAGTCTCTCCACTCAGTCTTCCATTTTATAAATTAGTTCTTTAACTGGGTCCATTCTGCCATTCAGCACATTTATGAGTTCTTTTAATTATATTATAAATTTACAGCTTTGTTAGTAGCTTTGCTTCCACAATAATCTGCTTTTGTTTTAGGAGTTAAATAACCTTTGAATTTCTCAGAGAATATTAATTATTCTATTTTGAAATTTTTATAACTTTTGTTAAATAAACTGTTTTTATTCAGGTGCTAATTCTTTCCTTTTTTATATTGTTAATTTTCCTCAAATGTTAGGAGATTCTTGATTGTTTAGTTCCTTTGCATAACAATACTCAATCAGAAGCTTAAAATGCAGTAATTCCTGTGATTGTGAGGAGAGCAGGATACGCATTCAGGCAGCATGCCCATCTTTCTAGAGGTGTTTTCCGGTGTGGCTGAAATACAGTGAGTGAGGGAGAGAGTAGCATGAAATGAAATTGAAGAAGTAGGCAGAGGCCCGATTATGCAAGACCTCAGAGGTCTGGATAAGCAGTTTGTATTTTATCCTAAGTGCAAAGGGACTTATTACTTGGTGCATGTCACAGCCAGCTCCTCTTCCTAGTTAGCACTGGAGCCGAGGACCAATGAGGACTCCCTCTAGGAGGTGCCCTGCTATACACAGTGGATGGCAGAGCTATATCTGGGTGCTCTAGACGTTAGTCAGTACTCTCACCAACATTCATTCTGTTTCTCTTCTGTTTCAGAGGTTGTGTTCTCATCTCACCCTGGATTTTCAACCTCAGAGGTAGGAGCTGACTACTTTGTTTGTGTTCCTAAGTTAGAATATTAATTTTAATAGACCAAATAAGTTAATAGAGCCATGAGAGTCATATCTGTAGATCACACTGAGGGAAGCCCATTGATTGAATAGATATTTGCCAAGTAACTACCATGTACCAGGTCTTGTCCTGTCCACAGACAGACAAGTCTTGACCTTACCTGCCTACTCTAAGTTTCACTGTTGTTACATGCTGTTTAGCATAATGTAATAATGACAGCTGCCTCAAGTGATAAAATTGGCACTGAAGTGGGGCTGCTACCAGCAGCTCCCTAACAAAAGTCCCCCAAAGCTGGCAAAGTCCTTGCCAGAAACACCACTATCCAGGACCTAATCCTTGATGTCACAGACTTAGACCCTTGATTTTTGTCAGCACAGAAATTTTTTTTCCCCTCTCACGGCAGATGCTCATGGAAACTGGTGCACGTAAACTAAATATTGATTAACTCATACAATAAATTGAACATCTCTTCATTTAACCAACGTGCATCCTTGAGAGGCAGCTCAGTATACAGCCTCCCCACAGATACAACTGTGTGAGAAATTCTGTCAGTTAACTATAGCTGCTTACCAAACCAACCCATTAACAATTCATTATTTTTCACCACTCACAATTGAATTGATGAGGTGATTCTGCTGGCTTCGCCAATGCTCACTCATGCAGCTGCATTTAGCTGGCAGGGTGGCTGGGGGCTGGGTTCAGGTACACAGCTGGCATGGCTTGGCATCTTCTCTCTTTATGGTCTTTCTCTCCTGGGCTTCATTACAGTATGGTTGCATTACAGCATCAGAGTTTCAAGACAGCAAGAGTAAACTGAAAGTTCTGAAATGGAAATAGTGTCACTTCTCCACATTCTACTGGTCAAAGCAAGTCAAAAGCCCAGTATTATACTGCTGTACAATTTTGACGCTGACCCTTGAGTTCGTGCAGACCCCACAAGTTAAGCATAGACCCCACAAGTGAGGGTAGTTCCCAACCAGATTGCCCTCACTTCAGAGGCCAGCCACAAATTTGGGAGTCCCCAGGCTATCCACACTTTGACCAACTGGCTATAAATTCAAGAGTTTCCACAACCTACTCAGGTTTAGTAATTTTCTAGAACAATTCACAGAACTCAGGAAAGGGTTATACTTACAATTACAGTTTTACTATAATGCAGCAGTTTTCAACCTTTTGGCACCAGGGACCAGTTTTGTAGAAGGCAATTTTTCGATGGACTGGGGTGGGGTGGATGGTTTCAGATGATTCAAGTGCATTACATTTATTGTGCACTTTTATTTCTATGATTATACTGTAATATATAATTAATCATATGACTCACGACAATGTAGAATGAGTGGGAGACCTGAGCTTGTTTTCCTGCAAGTAGATAGATGGTTCCATCTTGGGTGATGGGAGGCAGTGGCAGATCATCAGGCATTAGACTCTCATAAGGAGTGTGCAATCTATATCCCTCACATGCCCAGTTCACAATAGGGTCTGTGCTCCTATGAGAATCTAATACTGCTGCTGATCCAACAAGAGGTGGAGCTCAGGAAGTAATGTAAGCAGTGGGGAGCAGCTGTGAATACAGATGATGCTTCGCTCACTCACCCACTGCTCACTTCTGCTGTGCAGCCCAGTTCCCACCAGGCCAGGGACTGGCACCAGTTTGTGGCCTGACGGTTGCCCAGCTATAAATGATACGACTCAGGACCAGCCAAATGAAAAGGCATATACAGTGAGGTCTGAGAGCTTTCTTGCCCTCTCCCTATGGAATCAGGACATGTCTCCCTCCCAGCACATTGATGTGCTCACCAATCAGGAAACTCACCCACACCTCAGAGTCCAGAGCTTTTAATGGAGGCTCATTGGCCACCTGATTGAACTCAATCTCAAGTCCCTTATCCTCCCCAGTGGTCAGGCTGGCACAAAGCCCCAACCCTCTAGTCACGTGGTTAGTCTTTCTGGCATGGCCAGCCTCCATCCTGAGTCATCTCATTACCATAAATTCAGGTGTGACTCAAGGGGTCCTGCATAACAAAGATACTCCTATCACTCAGAAAATTCCAAGAGTTTTAGAAGCTCAGTGCCAGGAACCTGGGACAAAGACCAGCCAAATTGTTTCTTATATAATAGCCATCTAATTTCTAAAGAGGTAGAGACATGATCTCACCTCTGAATGGGAGGAGCAACCAGGTCACACTGCAAAAGGACATGTATGTGGGATGGAGGCACTTGTGGCCAATTAACAGTCTACCACAGAAGTCAAAGATAATTTTTTTCTTTTTTGAGATGAAATCTTGCTCTGTTGCCAGACTGGAGTGCAGTGGCATGATCTTGGCTCACGGCAACCTCTGCCCCCTGGGTTCAAGCGATTCTCTTGCCTCAGCCTTCCAAGGAGCTGGGACTACAGGTGTGCACCACCATGCCTAGCTAATTTTTGTACTTTTAGTAGATAGAGGGTTTCACCACATTGGCCAGGATGGTCTCCACCTCCTGACCTCGTGATCTGCCTGCCTCAGCCTTCCAAAGTGCTGAGATTACAGGCATGAACCAGTAATTTGTAGGATTGCTCAGAGCTCAGATCAGCTCTCTGACATCTGAAAATCTAGAAAGTTATTTGGATAGTTGAGACTTTTAGTGGCCTTTCTCTATTAAAATCAGATGCATCCCCCTCTAAGACAGGGCCTTCTCTGCCCCAAGCAGGGCTAGTTACACCCTTGGTTCAGGAAATTCTTCATCCTGACTCTCTGGCTTTTCCTTTTTTGTGCTCCAGTCTGACTTACCCACTTCAGTTCAGATAGCCTTGCTCCAAGGTAGGGAATTACCAGTGGAGGAGACTGTCTTATCAGACTGCCACAACATTCCACTCCTGTGTCAGAGATTGCCTTGGGATCACTGGGAGAGGCAAGTCATCTGCATTCCCAGACACCATCACTGGCTTTTGTTTTATTCTCACCCATGACTGGCATGTCCACTTGTGTGGTTTTTACAAGTTGACCCAGAAGAGTACAAAACACTTGGCCCAAAGTAAATGCCCCACAGATGTTCACTGAATGAACAAGCCACATTTAAGTGACTTGCTCAACATTCCATAGTGATTAATGGAACTTAGAACGGAATCTAGTCCATCTGAATCTAACCATTAGCCCAACATCTACCCTTTGGTCCCATCGAACTCAGGAATCAGTGAGTGTTCTGGGTTATGTATAGTTAAACCAACAATTACCTTTTTCTGCTTGATCAAATATGTTGAACCTGTAGCAGTCTGGGTTGTATGAAAAGAACAAGACCCTGCAAAGGATTCAGATGCAGCATGCCATATTCAGCCCCCACGGGCCAGCTGAAGTCATTCAGGACTGTTGTTTCATCCTCAAATGAAGAACCTCCACTGGAGGATGGGGGCTAGCCCATCAGAGCAGGTGTCCAAGGCTCAAGACACCTCCTTCTCCCTCTCCCCACTGGAAAATTCCCTTAACAACACAAGCACCTGCCCCTTTGCCTTCTGGAGAATTAGCCCAACTGTGTAGAAGGGCCAATTCAGAGTAAGCTGCTGTAGGGCAGAGGGAAGCAGTGGGGACCAAGTACTTCTGATAGTCTACAACAGTGCTATATTATCCTGTGGCCACAGAAAACTTGAAAATGGAACTTTGGATGCTCCAAAATTAGCTCATCATGTGACCTAAGAGTACTTGGACCCAGAATTCCGGGCTGATGGTGACATCTACCCTTATGACCCTACATGCCTCTTTTGGCCAAGTCTCTCTAGGAAGGTCATTCATTCCACCATATTCCACTGAAAGGGTCTGTTGGCCCTTAGTGGCCTTATTTATTATTGGGCACTTTGATTTTGATTTTTCCTTCTTTCCAAGAAAACCAAGATATGTTCACTTCCTCCCATATTTGAGATTCTTCCTGTGAAGTCACTGAAGGCCAGGAACCAGACACTGGCCCCACCCTTCCCAGAGCTGAGATACCTTAGCCTGGCCTACAACAAGGTGACTTTCTGCTGTCTACTCTTTCCTCAGGGGCACAGGTGGGAGGGGTGGGAGGCAAGCTGCTCTGGTCTAAAGACCAACCCTCCATTCAATTCCCTGCATTATAGGTACATGGGCTCAGGAATTCTCAGGGTGGGGAAAGTGGAGGGAGTTCAAGTCAAAGCAGGAGTCCATCTCTTCAGTCACAGATATTTACTTAGGACTTACCAAGTGTCAGGCTCTGTGCTAGGCACTGATATACAGCTGTGGAAAGAGACTTGGCCTCTGCCCTTTTGCAACTTATCACCTAGAAGGAAGACTGACATGGATAAATCATCACAATACAAGCATGCTTAGTGTTATGTGGAAATTCACTGTGTTATGAAGTAAATGATGGAAGGGGAGGTATCTAACCTAATACTTGGTATCCAGGAAGGTTCTCAAGAAAGTGGTGTTTAAGCTGAGATCTGAATCAGTGAGTTTAATCAGGTGAAGAGGGTGTGTCAAGTGAGGGTAGAAATGTTGTAGCCTAAGGGGAACAGCAGATATAAAGTCCATGGGACAAATTTAACATGTTCTTCCAATATCCATGTCCTGTTTGGTTTTTTGTAAAATCCCACTAATTGAGCCCTACTCAAGTCTGAAATGCAGGAAACTTGTAAGATACTCTGCTTACATTCCTTCCATAGCAAGCAGCTGGTACAGCTAAACTCACCAAGTGTTTTCTTCTAAGAGTTTTATAGTTCTAGCTCTTACATTTAGGTCTTTGTTCTATTTCAAGTTAATCTTTATATAGTGTGAGAGAAGCATCAGCTTCATTCTTTTGCATGTGGATATCCAGTTTTCTCAATGCCACTTATTGAAAAGACTATTCTTTCCCCCATTGAAAGGTTTTCACACCCTTTTCGGAAAATCAGTGGACCATAGATGTATCATGGGTCCCTATTCTTGAAATTGGTAATTTATGTCTTTTATTGATCCAAAATAGACAGTACCTCTTTTATTGACTTTTTCTTATTAAACTAGCTGCTGGTTTCATTGGATATCTCTGTTTTCCATTTCATTGATTTCTGCTCATAACTTTCTCTTTTACTTACAATGATTTTAATTTGCTCCTCTTTTTCTCACATATTAGGTAGTATAATTTTAGATAATTTAGACCTTTCTTCTAATATAAGCATGTAAAGCTTTACATTTCTTCTCCAAGCACTACTTTAGCTACATCCTACAAATTATAATATATTTTCTTTTTATTTTCATTCAGTTAAAATATTTTCACTTTTTCCTGTGATTTCTTTGATCCACAGCTTGTTTAGAAGTGAGTTAATTTCCAAATATATGGGGCTCTTCTAGGTATTTTGTAACTATTTATTTCTAATTTGATTATCTTGTGTGCAGATAACATAATCTGTAAGATGTCATTCTTCTGAAATCTATTTAAACTTGTTCTATGATTCGCCCTATGGTCAGTCTGTCTTGGTGAACATTCTATGTGCATTTCAAAAACTATGTATATTCTGCAGTTTTGAAGTGTTCTACAAATATTAGGGTAAGGTGCTTGGTCATGTCACTTGGATCTTCTCTGTACTCTTGTCTACTTAGTCTATCAATTACTGAGAGCAGTGTGTTAAAATCTCCAGATGTGGTTGTGAATCTGCTTATTTCTCCCTTTAGTTCTGTTTGTTTTTACTCCATATATTTTGAAGTCTGCTACTGATGCACATACATTTAGAATTGTTATATCTACCTAAGGTATGGATACTTTTATAATTATGAATTGCTTTTTTGTTTCTAATAATATTCTTTGTCAACGTCTATTTTGTTTGATTTAAATACAGCTACATAGCTTTCTTATACTTACTGTTTCCAAGGTATATCTCTTTCTATCCATTTACTTGCAACCTATTTATATCTTTGTAGTTAAGCTGTGTCTCTTTTAGACACCATATACTTGGTTTTTCCTAGAGTGCCAGAGTGTTTTTCTCAGTGTTCCTGTTTTGTCCTCAGCTTTCATCCTTCCCTGAGTGCCTGTACCTCAGAGTTTATCTCCACATGGTTGTTCCTTCCCCTAGCAGTAGACTGCTTTTGCTTGCTCCTTAGTGCTTTCTAAGTAACAAGTCGTGTTAGGGGCCAAAGGGAGGCTTTAGCCCCAGTCTTAGGCAGCCCTAGGCCCAACCCTGTGTCTCAAGGATGTGCTTTTCTCAGTGGTCCTACTCCCCAGCAGTAGGAGACCTCTAATGTACTAGGCCCACGTTGGTTTCTGGCTCCAACCCCAAGAGTAGTAGGTTTTAATTTTTTCCCTACCCAAGATGAAATGCCTCAGGCTGACAGGGTTTGCTGATCTTTCTGAGCAGCTGTAGGCTTTTGTTCACTATGGAGAAGGGTTGGTAAGGCCTCCTGCCTTTTTTTAGTGGTAGCCATTGCCTCTTCCAGGCCCGCAGCACCAAAGAAGGCTGTCATCCATCCCTCTCCTGCCTCCAGTCTTTCTCACGCTAGTGAGTGTGAACTCCCTGGGTGTCTGCAGTTTAAAGGAGTTTACTTTAGGCCAAGCTTGGTCTTTATAAATTCACTAAAATTTTTAGCCGATTTCTACTTAAGTGCTTGTGTGGCACTCACATCTGCCACATTCTGCCATAGGCAGGCCAGTGTCTGTGTCCCATCTATCCTTGGAGGTGCCAGTATTTCCTTAGATTATAGGCCACATGATTGTCCTGAGACCTTAGTTCTCTACTGGACTCAAGAAAAGTTATGATTTTATAAGGCTTTTTTTTTTTTTTTTTTTTAGAATAAAAAGAATGAAAGAGAGAAAGAAAGAGGAAGAGATTTTAGAAAAAGAGAGAAAAGGAGAAAGAAAGAAACAGGAAAAGAAAGAAAAAAGAATGAAAGAAAGAAAGAGGAAGAGATTTTAGAAAAGGAGGAAGAAAGACACAGCAAAAGAAAAAAAAATGGAAGAGAGAAAGAAAGAGGGAGAGAGAATGAGATTCTTGTTTTATTGCTCAGGCTAGAATACAGTCTAAAAATGGGTATTAAAAACCTCCTTTATGCCAATAATTGTGTTTAACAATGGAGACAGGAAGGAATAGGGGATGAAAATAACAAATAAGCAGCCAACCAATATTTTATTTAAACCTGTGAAATGCTATGCAATTGCTGGGGAGTGATTTACTTCCAGTTATGTGGTCACTTTTAAAATAGGTATAATGTGATACTGAGAAAAAT
>PVKP010038446.1:0-20878 GCA_004027715.1 Plecturocebus donacophilus
TCCCCCCACAGCCCCAGGCCCTGTGCCTCCCTCTTCTTCTGTTTCAGGTGACTTCAGCCCGTAGGTCCTGGGCTCCCTGAAGAGCCCACCCTGACCCCCACTCCCCGCTCACCTGCTGCCCCTCAGGGCTCACACACAGTAGGGGGTGCAGGGCCGAGGGGTCCAGCCCTGGCAGGGGGGCTGCGGAAGGCGGGGCTGGCAGGTGCTTATAGATGAGAGCCATGTCCACGCCGGCTGGGGGCTCCCTGGGTGGGCCCCTCACCTCCTCTCCCACTGACCTCAGCCCCAGGGGGAGCTGGAACCCAAGGGTCAGCATTCAGAGGGGCAGCGGGGACCTGCCCGGCACCACCCGGCAGTTGGTGACTGCTGGGACCCTGAAACCCGGGCCGCAGGGTAGGGCAGAGGCCAGGGTGGCGGAAGGCACCCACGCTGGGTGGGAAAGGCAGTTCTGGGCCCTGCGGTCCTCACCCAGCGACACCCGGCCCTCAGGGCTGTGGGGGGCAACGCTGGGTCTGCACGGGGCGTGCACAGTGGCCCTGCTATCTTCGCAGAGGAGCACAGCTCTGGGGTCTTCTCAGTGCGACACGCGCCTCCGCTGGGCGGGCCCCGCAGCGGGAAGCGGGGTCAGGCCGACAGGAGCCATGATGGGGGCTCCGCCGGGGGAGACCACAAGGACCAGGCTTGGGCATGGGGGGAGACGGTGCTCCGGCTGGGGCGGGCGGGCAGACAGGAGGGGTGGCCGTACCGGGGTCTCCACGGGTGCTTCCTGGGGCCGGGGCTCCTCTGCCCGAGGCCGCATCTCCGGGACCGTTGCCTGCAGGCAGCTGGAGCACCTCCAGGTCCCACTGCTCGTGTGTCCACCGGTCAGAGATACAGAAAAGACGGGGTGACAGATCCCCAAACCCACGGACGGCGCCCCAGGGCTCCACAGCACCCAGTCCTTTTACAGCCGGGGAACCAAGGCGCAGCGGGGAGCTGGGCAGAGACTTGGGCAGGGAGAGCCCAGCAGGGGACATTTGCCTGTGTGGGGTCGCCCTGGCCAGCGTGCTTCTCTGATGAACCCCGGCATCTCCGGTGCCCGCTATTCCGCAGTGGCCATGCCTGCCTCTGAGGGCGGGGCCCTGCCGGGGGCCTCCCCAAGCTGACTGTGTATGACCCGGGACCCACCCGTTTCCTTAAGGGGAATGGCGCCCAGCAGAACGGGAGGCGACCAAGGGCAGGGAGAGACAGCAAGGAGCAGGCTTCAGAAGGAGCCAAGGGATCCCCCCGCTGCGCCCCTTACTCTAGTGATGCTGTGTGAGGCTGAGAGGGGGCCTGGTGATAGCTACTCGGGATGTGAACGCAGAGGAGCCCTCCCGGCCCCTCTAAGCCCGGGGTCCTGGACATTGGTAAAGTCCCACCTGCCCCTGGGGTGCCGCTCTGTGGCCTCTGTGCTCCCCAGCCCCGTCTGGGGTGGGACTCTGGGGTGAGGGCTGCAGCCTGGGGTGGGCTTGGACCAGGTGGCCTCTCCACCCTGGGCCTCTGTTCTGCTTTGCTGCCCTCACCGGCCCAGCTGTCCAGGCTGGGCGACCAGTGTGGCCAGGCCGGGAGGCAGGTGTCAGGGTGGGAAAACCCCAGGCCCCATCCCCACGACCCAGTGACCTGACCCAGAGCCCCGTTCCCTCACGGATGGGAGAGTCGGGGTGGCTTCCCTTCAGCGTCAGCGGTTGGAGGTGGCCGTGCAGCGGGACGCCTGTTCGCACTGGCAGAGGTGCTGGCTTACCTGGGGATCTCCCGGAGCGGCGGGGACAGGCAGGCCAGGTGGAAGGCTCGAGGGCAGCCGTCGCAGCAGATGAGCTCCCCACCATCCCGGCACACGGCACACTCGTCCTCGTTCTTCTGGGACGGGTAAGAGAGGGCTGATGTGCAGCACCCTCCTGAGAGCCAGCTCCTCCCCGAAACGGCTCCCCACAGAGTCTCTGGGGGCCTGAGCTCCCTGGTCTCTGCTCTGCTCCCAAGCTGCTGGGGCCGGAGATTCCACCCTGACCCCTGCTTCCTGACCATCTCGTCTCTGACATACGCCCGCCATCCTTATTGGGAAGAAAACCCGGTTTCTCGAGGGCTGCTGTGTTTCAGGGGCCCTGGAGCTATACACACTCACCACACGCCCTTCCTCACAGGGAGCCCCTCCTGACCTCAGTGCCCGCTGAGCCCTCCGCCCTCGGCCCCACCCTCCTGGTGCCCTGCCTGGATGGTGCCTGCTGTGCCTTCAGGGGCCTCCCAGACAGAAGCCCCCCAGACAGCCAGGCTAGGCTGGTCCCACGCAGCAGTGACCTCACTGCGCCCATCAGAGATCGTTGGGGTACAGCCTGGGCCAAACACCACGGTTTTAAGAGCCTGAGAGGACCTCACTTTCTCTGACTTATTTAAAATAATATTATAATTGTATATTATCAGGAAAAAACACCGTCTATTACAGAAAAAGAGCTCTACCCTGTGGGGAGGGGCTCGGGCCCTGGTGCTCAGCCCTGAGTGCCTGGGACAAGACAGAGGCAGCAGGACCTGCCCGAGGGGAGCCGGGGCAGACAGGGGCCCTCCTGTGCTGTAGGGCGTTACCTGGTGGGGCTGGGGGTCACCGGGGAGGGCTGGAGGGGCGGGAACCCTGCCCTGCTGGCCCAGCCTAGGCTCACCTCCACCCTGCAAGGAAGGGAGCGTCAGCAATGGGGGCGGCCTGGGCAGCAAGGGTGCACGTGGCTGTGGCGCCAGGCATCTCGGCAGCAGCCCCCAGCCCCCAGCAGAGCTACTGCCCCGGGAGGCCACGCTGTTCCTGGGTGGGGTATATCAGGAGCCGGGCCCCCCAGGGACAGGCGGGTGCTTACGGGGGCAGCACCCTGGGCTCCTTTGGCTCGAACCAGAGGCTTCAGGCCACCGCTGCTGCGGGCCTTGCTCTTCCCACCACCGGGGTCTTCGAACTTGCTGGGAGCGTAAAACTCCCCCCCGACCTGGATGCACTTCTTGGAGCTCCCTGGGAGGAGACGCTGGCTGGTCCTGCCTTACCCGCCCAGCAGGACCTGCCTTGGGGGTGGCGTAGGCCCTGGGCTGGGGCCTCACAGGGTCAGGTGGAGTTCTCCAGCCCGCCCCCACTCCCGGCGACTCGGGCCCGAGGATTGTCCTGGGTCTGTCTGCACAAGGGGGTTCAATAGTGTCCCCCAAAGTTCATGTCCCCCCAGAACCTCAGAATGTGACCTTACATGGAACTGGGGTCTTCCAAGTATTAGTCCAAGTGTGATTAGTTAATATGAGGTCGCACTGGACCATAAATTCAATCACTGGTGTCCTTACAAAAACGAGACACACAGGAGACAGCTGTTTGACCGCAGAGGCAGAGCCTGGAGCAGTAAGGTCCTGAGCCCGGGAACAAGGGGCACCGGGCACCCCCGTAACGACCAGCAGCTGGGAGGGAGAAGGAAAGACTCTTCCCTTGAGCCTCCAGAGGAGCGCGGCCGGGATGCCTGGACCTTGGCATTCTGTTGTTTTAAGCCTCCAGCTTGTGCCAATTTGGTCCAACAGCCTTAGGAAGTAACACAGTGGCCCTGGGGCCCTCCCAGAGGTGTAAGACCGGGGCCCTGGCTGCGCTCGGTGTTCCCGGCCCGTGTCCAGCACCAAAGAGACACCGTGCAGGGACTGTAGATCAAATGCCCAGATGGTACGGGGGGCCTGCTGCCAGCAGCCCTGCTGTGCCCTGGTCAGATGGTGCTGGTGATTGCATGGGGTCAGTGGCTGGCCAGGGTATGGGGGCGAGGGTGCTGCAGGCTGTCCTGGTTGGAGTGCAGACCCCTTGGAGGTCCTCATCAGCACCAGCAGAACTTTCTAAGGATGCAACCACATGGCCCAGGAGGGCCCTTGCAGGTGGATGGAGGTGATGGGGAGTGCTGCGCACCCCGAGCTGGGATGCATGCCTGGACCACCGGCCTCACAGAAGACCCCCCGACAGGGAGACGTCAGTGCCCACCCTTCTCCTCCGAAGTCAGAAGAACCACAGGCAGAAACTGGCTACCTGAGCAACAGCTCTGTCTGCTGTAGGACCACAAGGGTGCAAAGGGGTGGGGTCCTTCTTCCATCTTGGGGCCTGGGTCTCCCTGTCAGCCGCCCTCCCCACCACAGCGTCTACCTGACTCAAACACCTGCTGGATGAGGATCCCCTCCACGGCCCCTCGGGCTCCCGGGACGTCCCCGGAGGACACGGCCACAGCTCTCTGGACTGAAGCTGACATGGTCTGAATCCCTGGGAAAGGGACCACCCATTGGGGTCACCCATGGGAAAGACCGTTCCCGAGCACATCCTCCATGCCAGGAGCAGGCAGTACCTGGCTGCAGAGGCCTCTCCTTCCAGCCAGGGCAGGCCGAGGAGGGGACCCAGTCCTGCCGCGTGCAGACAGCCCACAGGTCAGTGCAGAGACACGAATGTGTGTGTTCGTGTGTGCGCTCGTGTGTGTGTGTGCTAGGGGCGGCAGTGTCAGCAGAGCTGGCACATGGATAGCAAGGAATGACTGATGACCAGGCCCCCCGTGACATGGGCCCTGTGTTGTGCTGGGAGGGACACAGAGCTCCTCAGGGAGGACAGCAGTGGGCACAGGGCGTCTCTGGGGTCCAGTGCCCTGGGAAGGAATGAGGGAAATGGGAGGGGTCCAGTCTGCCTGCAGCAGGGGGCCAGGGATGATTTTCTGGAGGAAGCAATGTCTGGACTGGTCCTGAAGGATAGGGAATGGACGGGCAGAGGTGGGGTGCCTGAGGAAGGGGTCCCAGAAGCGGGGTGCAGTGGGGGCAGAGGTGACTGGCAAGATCATGCTTGGAGCCAGGGTGTCCCTTCCTGGGTCTGGCGGTGCCGCTGAGGCCCTTGGGATGGCCCTCGCGTGCCCCGCCAGCACGTTCCCAGTCCCCAGGACAGGCCCTCAGAGGGCAGGCCCTGCTCTGACCCCTGACCCCTTGCCCCTGGCCAGGGAGCAGGGAGGCACTCCCCCTGGGCCCTGCTCACCATTCCCGAGCGGAAGGCGCTGCTGCTCTGCGCTGCTCTCCGGCTTCCTGGGGGGCTTGGCCTTCAGCTGAGAGCCTGAATGGGGGAGCTGGGGGCAGCCTGGCCTCCCTCTCAGTGGGGGGCAAGTGCTGGTGGGCAGAGGCCCGAGGCGGGAGGGCGTGGAGTGGGGTCCAGTGCTGGGTGTCCCGGCCTCCCGTGGATCCCTCCCTTTGCAGGGCTCTGGGTTCCCCTCAGTAGAAAGCAAAGGAAACCCACCTGCCTACTTCGCCAGCCCTGGGGAGCTCAGCCTTCGGGCAGGAAGGAGCTGAGAGGCTGGTTCAGTGTGTGGGTCTAGTACCCAGAGGGGACCTCCACAGCCCCAGGCAGGCTGGCTCCACGCCCAGTGAGTGGGAGCCCGGGTAGGGAGGGGCACGGGCTCCCGGGGAAGACTGGAGCCCGCAGCTGGCTTCCCCTGCTGGGTACCTGGGCTGGAGGTGGCCCTTGGAGTCAGGGCTGCTGGCACAGCAGCTCGAGCCTCTTCTGAGGCCTTCCTCTTGGTGGGGAGCCTGGGTGGCGGCACCAAAGCCTTGGGGATGGCCGGGGGCTTCCTCCCCTTCCGGGGCTGGCTGAGGTCCACATCTGCAGCTCAGGGGCAGAAGCAGGGTCCCAGCCTCAGAGTTTTCTCCAGGGGAGGCTGGGCCGCAGAACTGGACACCCTAGCCAGGGGGGTGAGGCCTGGGCCCTTTGCCTCTTGGGATCCAAGCCCGTCCTGGGCATCACCCACGGGATCCCCAAACACCACTCTGGCTCCGTCCAGCCGGGCTGAGCAGGTGACAGCCGCCCAGGCCCCCCGGCAGCCAAGCCCACGGGCACCCACCTTTGGGGAAGCTGTCGAGGATGGGCTGCAGCCGGCCATAGCGCTCCAGGTTGTAGTCCTTGAACAGAACCCGCCAGAAGTCCAGGATGGCTGCAGAGTCCTGGGTCAGTAGCCAGGACAGGAGGGCGTGGAAGGCCTGGGGGCAGCCTTCCTTCTCCTGCAGACGAAGCGTCTCCTGCAGTGGGGTGGCATGAGGGTCCCTGCCGTGGTCGCCCACACCCTGCGGCCTGCCCGTCTCCACCATGACTAGAGGGGGGCGCTCCCACGCAGAGGCACTGGAGTCCTGGGCACCTCCACGCCCATCTCCTCGGCTTGTGGTGGGGTCAGGTCGTGGCGCAGGGTGTTGAGGGTGGGGGCTGGGGAAACTTGTCCTGGAGGCCATTCCTTTGGCTTGGGGGTGAGGTGTGGGGATGGCTGGGGGAAGGGAGCCAACTTTTTTTTTTTTGAGACGGAGTTTGCTCTTGTTGCCCAGGCTGGAGTGCAGTGGCGCGATCTCAGCTCACTGCAACCTCCGCCTCCTGGGTTCAAGCGATTCTCCTGCCTCAGCCTCCGAGTAACTAAGATTACAGGCACGTGCCACCATGCCCAGCTAAGTTCTTTGTATTTTCAGTAGAGATGGGGTTTCTCCATGTTGGTCAGGCTGGTCTCAAACCCCCAACTTCAGAAGATCCGCCCACCTCCGCCTCTCAGAGTGCTGGGATTGCAGGTGTGAACCACTGCACTCGGCCTTTTCTTTTTTTGAGATGGAGTTTCACTCTTGTTGTCCAGGCTGGAGTGCAATGGCGTGATCTCTGCTCACCGCAACCTCCACCTCCCGCGTTTAAGTGATTCTCCTTCCTCAGCTTTCCAAGTAGCTGGGATTACAGGCACCCGCCACCATGCCCAGCTAATTTTGTATTTTTCGTAGAGATAAGGTTTCTATATGTTGGTCAGGCTGGTCTCGAACTCCCAACCTCAGGTGATCCGCCAGCTTAGGCCTCCCAAAGTGCTGGGATTACAGGCCTGAGCCACCCTGCCGGGCCGGGGGCTGTGGAGGGACTGGGAGGCAGGAGCGGGGTCCTCCTGGAACTTCCCCGGGGACCCCTGACTCGCAGGACCTGAGGGAGCGGAGGGCGGGGGCCCACCTGGAACTTGTCCTCCGGGACCACGTCGTGGTCGGCCAGCGCGTGCAGCAGGGGGAAGGCGCGGTCCACGGCCACCGCGATCTCCGTGCGGTGCAGCCTCAGGAGCCGGCGCAGCACCGCGTCCGCCATGGGGTCTGCTGGGAGCTGGGCGGGGACGGGGCTGGGCAGTGGGTCCCGGGATGCTGGCAGTCCCTCTCCTCGCCTCGAGTCCCGGCGGGCCTGTGGGGCGCCTGCTGACTGTGCACCTGTGTCCCGCGCCTGCCAGCCCCGCGCACCCCTGTTATACCCCCGCGACCCCGCAAGGCACAAAGGCAGCTCCGCCCGGCGCCCAATCAGGGCCAGAGCCTCAGCCTCCCTGCGGCGGGGACGCCTCCCTGATGGAGGCGCTGCTCTCCCTCGCTCGCTGGGGGAAGTCTCGCCCAGCCTGACTCACCCACGGGGCAGCTGTCTTGGGGCCTGGGGACTGAAACTTGCTCTGGGTGGGGCTCAGAGGCCTCTGGCTTCCAGAATGTGGCCGTATCCTGTCTCCCCAAGGGCCCTGCTGGAATGGGGCAAAGGCGACACAGGTGCCCTCGGTGCGGAGGCTCAGTGCTCAGGGGCCTGACCGGGGCTGCCGGGGTGCACTGGCCCTTCAGAGTGGCCTGCAAGAGCCTCCATGGAGGCTGGATCGGGGTGGCGTCCCTGGGGAACCTCCACACAGGCTGAGAGCCCCACTCAGGGGCCTGACCTGGGCTGTGGGAGGAGCTGGATGCAGGGTCCCAGTCTGATGGAGGAGACTGTAGGGCTGGTGTCCCGCCCTGGGCAGCCCTGGGCGATGCCGAGGAGGCTCCTGACTTCGCCACCCTAGGCTGGCTGTGTGACACCAGGCAAGTCCTTTCCTTCTCTGAGCTTCGGTTCCCTCATCTTCAAAAGTGGCATATTCGCCTGGGGATGGAGCTTCCCATTGACCCCTGCCTCCTTCCTCCAGGTGCTTTAGAAGGAAGGCAGCTGGCCCCATGGTGGAGGCCCTGAGCGTGGCCCTGAGTGTGAGCTCCCAAGGGCTCTTCCTAGGACCAGTGACAGAAGCTGAGGGACACTGCGGCTTGGACAGGCGCTCCCGGGGCATCTTGTCTGTGCAGTCAAGCCAGCGAGGCAGGATCTGTGTGCAGGCTGCGGAGAACCACGAGGGACTCTGGGCACAAGTGTTCCCCCTGAGCCTGAGAAGGAAGCGACCTGGCCAGCATGGGTCGGGGTTGAAGAGTGACCAAGGTACCAGGAAGCCTGAATCTGGGCAGCACTGGGCTGGGGTGACTGCCGCAGTGAGGGATGTCACCAAGATTCCCGCATGGGCAGGTGTGCCATTTGTCCTTGGGCAGCCAGAGTCCGGGATGGGGAGCAGTGGGCACCTCTCCTGTGGACCGGGGGTCAGCCTCGGTTTCTCCTCCCGCCTCCAGCCCCAGAGTCCCCCTGAATGTTCTGCACATGCTGAGACTGCTCCAGAAAAGACTCCGGGGGTGCTCGATAACAAACCTGGGGAGTAAGGTGGGGCCAGAGGTTGTGGCTGAGGTGGTCAGCCGGGGTTCAGGTGCTGGGGTTGTCATGGTGAGCTGTGGGGGAGGGGGTCCATCTCAGACAGCCAGGGGTAGCTGTGGAGTGTCAGGCATTTCGGAGTCGGGGTCGGAACTGGCAGGCTGAGGTGTGGCGTGCCCCAGGAGCCCTGAGCTGGGAGCAGGGCCCTCTCACTGCCCATGTCTGGGTGTGTGGAGTGCCCAGGAACTCTGAGCTGGGAGCAGGGCCCTCTCACTGCCCATGTCTGAGTGTGTGGAGTGCCCCAGGAGCTCTGAGCTGGGAGCAGGGCCCTCTCGCTGCCGGTGTCTCGGTGTGTGGAGTGCCCAGGAACTCTGAGCTGGGAGCAGGGCCCTCTCACTGCCCATGTCTGGGTGTGTGGAGTGCCCAGGAACTCTGAGCTGGGAGCAGGGCCCTCTCACTGCCCATGTCTGAGTGTGTGGAGTGCCCCAGGAGCTCTGAGCTGGGAGCAGGGCCCTCTCGCTGCCGGTGTCTCGGTGTGTGGAGTATGCTCTCTCACTCCCTGCACTGCACCTTCTGCAGACCCCGAGAGGGAAACCCCTCCTGGCCCACCCTGCAGGTGCCTGCTCTGAGAGGCACATCCTGTCCCTAGCTGGGCCAGGCCTCAGCTCGCCGGGTTTCCTGCCCTCTCCCCTAGAGTTCTGTATTTACGGCAAAAATATGTAAAATAAGCATGAGCCGAAGTTGCACAGGAGCCCAGCTCTGCAGGGACCCTGCCTGCCCCAGAAGCACCCTGTTCTCCTTGCTCCTCCACGGTCAGGGGTCTCACCAGTGGAGGGCTCACTAACATCAAGTTCAATGGCAACCCTCAGGCCCACGGGCTCCACTGTCCATGCAGAAAGGTCCTGGGGTGCCAGGGAACAGCACACACAGCTTTGGGATGACTGGCAACTGTTGCTCCCCACAGCTCGGCTCCCCTCTCTCCTGTGAGGCCGTCCTGCCCTGAAGTCACTCCCTGCAGCCTGGTGGCCCTTCTCGCCCCAGATGGTTAAGTGGGTCAGTGGAAGCTTTAGCCCAGAGGTAGGTCAAGGGGAATTAAAAACTGAAAAGAACATCCAAGCCTGCACTTCACTCTTTAAAAGATCTGAAATCTCTGCGGGTGCACCTGTGTCACTGGGCTGGGGCCTGACCCCTGTGGGCAGCGTCACCCAGCCTCTTGCATGGAGGTTGACAAAGAGCCCTGTAGAATTCTGGACTTTCCATCATGCTGCGGGGCTTTCCATCCCAGCCCCTCGCCCCGGGGCGATCTGGAGCCACCAAGGCTCTCTGGAGGAGGCCCTGGTGACAGAGACCCCTGGAGGGAGTGAGGGGCCGGGGGCTTGGCCCGGTCCTCAGTGGGACTGATGCCTTTGTGAGGCTGAGCCTCAGTTTCCCCAAGAGGCGCCTGGGCAGCAGAGCTCTGGGACAGTGTTGGACCCCATCCCTGAGCCCCGTGTCCTCAGCTGGAGTGGGAGGGCTCAGCAGCCCTTTCTCCCACATCCGTGCTGTGCCCTCGCACACCTGCAGGCCTGGCATGCCCAGGCCGGGCCCTGAGAGCTTTGTGATTCTGCTCACTCCATCAGCAGAATGGTCTCCTTAGGTCTTCATTGTGATTGGCGCCATCCACAGATGTGGAAACTGAGGCCCACTTGGGGGAAGAGCTTGGCCAGAGTCACGTAGCTGCTAAGGGGCAAAACCATGACTCAGGCCTTGATGCACGAAGGACAGAAGCGCTCCAGGTCCAGGCTCCTGCTGTGCTGGGTGCCCCTCGGTTGCCCAGTCACATCAGGTGTTCCCAACCTGCAAAGACAGCGGGCGCTGCCCGTGTGATGCATGCGGAAGTTGGGGGAAGCCAGGTCCCAAAGGCAGAGCAGGGCAGGGGCTGGAGGGAGCTTGGCCTTGGCCCCTCAAACAAGCCTGGACTCTGTGCCTTCTCCCCTGATGCAGGTGGAGGCTCCATCCCCTGTGGCTCCCCAGAAGCGCCAGGCTCCCAGAGACCAGGAGCCAGAGTCAGGATGGCCTTGAGTGACCTGGAGCCCTGGCCAGGGCCCTACCCTCCTGGCCACCAGCTTCCTCACTAGGCCTCAGTTTACCCACTGTGGAAAGGAAGTTGCCTCTGCTTGTTGAGAGTGGAATGGCCATTCCACATGAGTGTCCAGGTCTGGGAGGCAGCCCTGAGCACCGGTGAGCTCCACAGCACCCCTGCTCAGCCTGAGGCATGAGGGGGGGCCCTGTTCGCTCCCCTCCTACTCCTCTTGCCTCAAACCTGCCCTGCTGTGCCTCAGTTTCCCTGGTCTGGCCTCTCCACTGCGGTCTACGGTGGGTATGTGTCAGATAGCCTCGCTCTTCTCAGTGAACTAGGGGATGGCGGTGACAGAGATTCTCTTCCTTTTTGCAGAATTAACCATCTGCCTAGCAGAATTACCAAATGGCCCAGCTGGTGGGTGGGGTCCCTCTTGGTGGACAGGCCCTGGGAGAACAGAGCCCTGCCCTCTGCCCTCCGAAGCCCGCCTGCTGTGGGAAGAACGCTGGTCTCCCTGCAACGTTTGTATGGGATCTCCCCACCCCCAGGGTAATAGCAGTAGGTGGTGGGATCTTTGGGAGGTCATTAGGTCGCAAGGACTCTGCCCTCATGAACAAATTACTGCCCGTATAAAAGGAGTCTGATGGCCGGGGCAGTGGCTCACACCTGTAATCTCAGCATTTTGGGAGGCCGAGGCGGGTGGATCCTCTGAGGTCAGGAGTTCGAGACCAGCCTGGCCAGCATGGTGAAACCCCGTCTCTACTAAAAACACAAAATTAGCCAGGTGTGGTGGCTCATGCCTGTCATCCCAATTACTCGGGAGGCTGAGGCAAGAGAATCACTGGAACCCGGGAGGCAGAGGTTGCAGTGAGCCGAGATCTCGCCACTGCACTCCAGTCTGGGCCACAAGACTAAAATTCCGTCTCAAAAAAATAAAATAAAATGTTTATACAATAAGGGCACTGTTAGGAGAGTGCAAATGGATGAAAGTGAATATTTGGAAAATCACATATCTGATAAGGGTCTAATATCCAGGACATATAGAGGACTCTTAAGACAATCCAATTAAAAACTGGGCAAAGGACTAAAATAGACACGTCTCCAAAGAAGACAGGCACATGGCCACCGAGCACATGGGAAGATGCCAGCAGCCTCAGTCACTAGGGAAGTGCAAGCTAGAACCAAACGAAGCCGGGCGCGGTGGCTCAGGCCTTAATCCCAGCGCTTTGGGAGGCTGAAGCGGGCGGATCACCTGAGGTTGGGAGTTCCAGACCAGCCTGACCAACATGGAGGAACCCAGTCTCCACTAAAAATACAAAATTAGCCGGGCGTGGTGGCGTATGCCTGTAATCCCAGCTACTCAGGAGGCTGAGGCGGGAGAATCACTTGAACCCAGGAGCGGAGGTGGCCGTGAGCCAAGATTGTGCCATTGCACTCCAGCCTGGGCAACAAGAACAAATCTCCATCTCAAAATAAATAAATTAAAAAGCCGGGCGTGGTGGCTTGTGCCACTGCGTTTATCCCAGCACTTTGGGAGGCCAAGGCGGGCAGATAGCCTGAGATCCGGGGTTCAAGATAGGCCTGACCAACAGTGGAGAAACCCTGTGTTTCGTGGCCGCAGGCGCCTGTACTCCCAGCTGCTCAGGAGGCTGAGGCGGGAGAATCCCCTGAACCCAGGAGCGGAGGTTGCAGTGAGCCCAGATGGCACCATTGCACTTCAGACTGGGCAACGAGCAAAAACAGCCGGTCACAGTGGCTCACACCTGTAATCCCAGCACTTTGGGAAGCCAAGGCGGATGGATCATGAGGTCAGGAGTTTGAGACCAGCCTGGCCAACATGGTGAAACCCTGTCTCCCTTTTTTTTTTCAGGTCAGACGGGTAATGCGCCGACGTCGTAACAAGGTTCAAGGGTAGCGCATCTCACATAAGCGTGTGAACACCCAATCGTCATGCTCATGAACTACAAAAGGATCAAAACCCTGTCCCTTATTAAAAAAAAAAAAAGGCCGGGCACGGTGGCTCACGCCTGTTAATCCCAGCACTTTGGGAGGCCAAGGTGGGCGGATCACTAGGTCAAGAGATCGAGACCATCCTGGCCAACATGGTGAAACTCTGTCTCTACTAAAAATACAAAAATTAACCGGGCATGGTGGCACGCACTTGTGATCCCAGCAACTCGGGAGACTGAGGCAGAAGAATCGCTCGCATCCAGGAGGCCGAGGTTGCAGTGAGCAGAGATTGCGCCACTGCACTCCAGCCTGGCGACAGAGCAAGACTGTCTCAAAAAAAAAAGAGAATACATTTAAAAAGTACAAAATTAGCTGGGTGTGGTGGCGTGCGCATGTAATCCCAGCTACTTGGGAGGCTGTGGCAGGAGAATCGCTTGAATCCAGGTGGCGGAGGTCGCAGTGAGCCAAGATTGTGCCACTGCACTCCAGCCTGGGCCACAGAGGGAGACTCTGTCTGAAAAAAAAAAGCCAAAATTCTGTCTTAAAAAAAGAATTCAAGGCCAGGTGCGGTGGCTCACGCCTGTAGTCCGAGCACTTTGGGAGGCCGAGGTGGGTGGACCACCTGAGGTCAGGAGTTCAAGACCAGCCTGGCCATCATGGTGAAACCCCATCTTTAAAAAAAAAATTCAAGTGAGATAGCACTTTACTCCTATAGGATGGCTATTATCAAAGAACAGAAAATCAGTTTTATTCTTGTTTCTTTGGTGAGAATGTAGAAAAATTGGAACTCTCACAAGTTGCTGATGGAAACCAAAACTGGTACAGTCACTGCAGAAAACACTTTGGCCGTTCCTCAAAAAATTAAATACAGAATGACTATATGATCTAGCAATCTCACTTCTGGGGATACACCGAAAGAGAAAAGAAAGCAGGTATTCAAGCAGGAGCTTGGACACGGGTGTTCATAGCAGCAGCAGCATTTACAGCAGCCAAATGTCCATGCACACAAGAATGGATGAATAGAATTGGTGTGAGCACAGGAAGGAATATCATTCAGCTATAAATACAAATGAAGTACTGACACACGCTGCCATGTGGATGAACCTCAAAAACATGATGCTACGTGAGCCAGACATGAAAGAGCCACATGCTGTACAATTTCATTCATGTGCCATTCACAGAACAGGCAAATCTGTAGAGACAGAAAACAGATGGGTGGTTTCCAGGGGTTGCAGAGAAGAGGAAATGAGCAGGGTCTATTTAATGAGTATGCAGCTTCCGCTTAGAGTGGATGAGAAAGTTCTGAAACTACGGCAGTGTTGGCTGTTGTACAATATCATGATGTAATAATTCACAGAATTTTAAACTTTCAAATGGTTAAAATAGTAAATTTCATGTTATGTGAATTTACAATACAAATTAATTAATGAAAAAACATATTTGTATGGGTTTATTTCTGGGTTCTCTGCTTCGTTCCATTGATCTATGTGTCTATCTGTTTACCAACATCACAGTCTTGATTACTGCAGCTATATAATCAATCTTGAGACCTAGTAAACTGATTCCTCACTTCATTCTTCTTCTTTTTCTTTCTTTTTTTTGAGACAGAGTCTCACTCTTTTGCCAGGCTGGAGTGCAGTGGCACCATCTCGGCTCACTGCAACCTCTGCCTTCCAGTTTTAAAGCCATTCTCCTGCCTCAGCCTCCCGAGGAGCTGGGATTACAGGTGCCCACCACCACGCCTGGCTAACTTCTGTATTTTTAGGAGAGATGGGGTTTCACCATGTTGGCCAGGCTGGTCTCGAACTCCTGACCTCGTGATTCACCCACCTTGGCCTCCCAAAGTGCTGGAATTACAGTGTGAGCCACCGCGCCCGGCCCACTTCGTTCTTCTTTTTTCTTTTTCTTTTTTTGTCTTTGAGTCTCTCTCTGTCACCCAGGCTGGCGTTTAGTGGCGTGATCTTGGCTCACTACAACCTCCACCTCCGCAGTTCAAGCTGTTTTCCTGTCTCAGCCCCCCGAGTAGCTGGGACTACAGGTACACCACCACACCTGGCTGATTTTCGTGTTTTTAGTAGAGATGCAGTTTCACCATATTGGTCAGGCTGGTGTTGAACTCCTGACCTCAGGTGATGCACCCATCTTGACCTCCCAAAGAGCTGGGATAACAGACGTGAGCCAGTGCACCTGGCCCATTCGTTTTCAAAATTGTTTTAGCTGTTTTTGTTTCTTTGATTTTTCCATATAAATTTTAGAATAATTTAGTTTCCAACTATTAAAAAATCTTGCTGCGATTCTGAGAGGAATTACATTAAATCTATATATCAGTGTGGGAAAACCTGATGTCTTTATGATGCTTAATTTTCTGATCCATGAACACCGTATGCCTCTCTATCTTATGAGACCTTCATTGATTTTTTTAAAAACAGTGTCTCATAGTTTCAGCATACAAATCCTGTACATGTTTTATGTTGAGCAAGTGTAAATGGTTTTGTGGTTTTTATTTTGGTGTCTATAAGTTCATTGTTAATATATAGAAATTCAAATGTTTTTGCATGTTCGTCTTGTATCCTACAACCTTGCTGAACTCATTTCTTTAATTCTAGGAGTGTTTATTAGTAAACTCTTTGGTATTTTTTTCAAAGACAATTATGTCTTCTGTAAATAGGGACAGTTTGATTCCTTGCTTTCCAGCCCATATGCCTGTATTTCCTTGTCTGGCCTTATGGCACTGGCTAAACCTTCCAGCACTAAGTTGAATAACAGTCATGGGAGTGGACATCCTTGCTTCTTTTCTGGTCTTAGGGAGAAAGCATCTAGTCTTTTGCACTAGTTGCATGTTTTTCGAAGATGTTCTCTATCAAGTTGAGGAAAGCTCCCATTATTTATATTTCTCTGAGAGTTCTTATTGTGAATGGATATTGAATTTTGTCAAATGCTTTTTCTGCATCAATTGATCTGATCCTGTGATTTTTTTTTCTTTTTTCTTTTTTTTTAATTTTATTATTATTTTTTAAGACGGGGTTTCACCATGTTGGTCAGGCTGGTCTTGAACTCCCGACCTCAGGTGATCCGCCCGCCTTGGCCTCCAAAGTGCTTGGATTACAGATATGAGCCACCCCACCCGGCCTTTCGTTCGTTTTTATGATGACAAAATATATCCCACCTCCCCTCTCTGCCAGGAACAAAAGTTAATCACTGACAACAACTGGATTCTTTTTGGCCTGAAGCTGATAGCAGAAGAATCTACGACATGGTTTGGATGTTTGTCCTCTCCAAACCTCACACCAAAATGTGATTCCCAGTGTTGGAGGTGGGCTAGGGCAGTAGGTGATTGGCTCACGGGGCCTGATGGCCCATGAATGGCTTGGCACTCAGTGAGAAGTGAATTCTCACGCTATCTGCTTGTGTAAAGCATGTGGCACTCTCCCTCTCTCTCTTGCTCCCGATGTCACCAGCAGAAGTGCCTGCTACCGCGTTGCCATCCACCGTGATCATAAGCTGGCTGAGGCCTCCCCAGAAGCTGAGCAGATGCTGGCGCCATGCCTGTACAGCCTGCAGAACCGCAATCCAGTGAAACCTCCCTTCTTTATGAATCACCCAGCCTCGGGTATCTCTCTAGAGGGAAGCAAGAATGGCCTAACACCATCTACACAAGCAGGCTTCCCTAACTCACCTGCATCTGCCATTCTCTCTCTTTTTTTTTATTTTTTGAGGCAGAGTCTCGCTCAGTTGCCCAGGCTGGAGTGCAACTGCAACCTCCGCCTCCCGGGTTCAAGCAATTCTCCTGTCTCAGCTTCATGAGTAGCTGGGATTACAGGCGCATGCCACCATTCCCAGCTAAGTTTTGCATTTTTAGTAGAGATGGAGTTTCACCATGTTGGTCAGGCTGGTCTCGAATTCCTGATCTCAGGTGATCTGCCCGCCTCGGCATCCACAGTGCTGGGATTACAGGGGTGAGTCACCGAGCCGGCCTCCAGTTGTCGTCTGTGTGTGGTGTGAAGTGGGCAGGAGCTGAGGTTTATTCTTTTGCAGGCGTGTGTCCAGCTGCCCTGGCACTGGAAATACCCCTTTCCCCATCGAGTGGACTCTGCTCCTTGGTAGAAGGCCAGCTGTCTGCAGGCATGAGGTCCATTTCTGCATCTTCCCCCTTCCACGGTCTGTGTGTCCACTGGCTCACCTGGGCGCTGTGGTCTTAGTGACTGTGGCTCTACACACACAGGTCTTGGGAGTCAGACCACACAGGGATCCACTGGCTTCTGCTCTTAGACGTCCTTGGCACTTCCCTGGGAAACTTGGGATCCCCCCCGTTGATTTCTAGAGCTGCGTCCTTGGGGCTGCTTGAGCCCCTCAAGGAACCCCTTTGTGGCTCCCCTTCACAGGCCCCCATCACCTGCAGAAACTCTCTCCCACACCCAGGACCAAGGTTGAGCTCAGGCCTCTGCCAGCATGCCCCTCGGAGGCGCCGGCGGTATGAAGACCACTGCCGATGGACTCCTGCTGCGGCTCACATCACACCACTGGGGGGAGCCCAAGGAGCCCATGCAGGAGCCTCCGAGGACTTCCTAGAACACAGCCCCTCCCTTCCACCCTCCCCGTCTTCCCTCTGCCCACCTGGTCACTGCCAGGGTAGGCATCTCTCCCGCCCTGAGCCTTCCATCAGCACCAAGGGGTGGGCAGCGCGGCACCAGGGAACAGCCCTCTGGCACCCCCACCCCCTCCATGGGCCCCATTAGCACTGGGATTTGTAGTCGGAGCTCTTGTTACCAAAGAAGTTAAAAACAAGCAGCAGGCCAGGCGCAGAGGCTCGAGTCTATAATTTCAGCACTTTGGCAGGCCAAGGCAGGTGGATCACCTGAGGTCAGGAGTTCAAGACCAGCCTGAGCAACACGGTGGAACCCTGTGTCTACTAAAAATGTTTTTAAGAATTGGCCAAGTATGGTGGCACATGCCTGTAATCCCAGCTACTTGGGAGGCTGAGGCAGGAGAATCTCTTGAACCCAAGAGGAGGAGGTTGCCGTGAGCCGAGATGGTGCCACTGCACTACAGCAACAAGCACGAAACTCTGTCTCAAAAAAGAAAAAGAAAAGCAGCGCCGGGAGCGTTGGCTCATGCCTGTAATCCCAACACTTTGGGAGGCCGAGATGCGTGGATCACCTGAGGTCAGGAGTTCGAGACCAGCCTGGCCAACATGGTGACACCCCATCTCTATTTAAAAAAAAAAAAGAAAAGCAGCAAACACAGCCAGCTCCACCATAGTCAGCAAGCGCAGAATAGAAGGAAGGGGACACTGAGGGGTGCTGGGTGCTGACGGGAGCTTCCCAGGGTCCGTCCCCACGCAGCAGTGCAGAGATGAAGGGCAAGGAAAGGATCCAGGACGCATCGGCCAAACCTGAATCCAGAGTCTGACGGTGGCCTGACAGAGGGAGGTGGGTAAGAGGGGTGCCCTCAGCAGGAGGCCCAGGAGGAGCCTGTTGTCCGGACCCGCACGTGGCTGCCTGTGCTGAGGGCACGCTGACCCCACTGTGACAACCCTCACCTGGGGCCTTGCCATCTGAGGTTGACCCAGGGGCTCAGGGCTGGTTTTCAGGCTCACCCCAGGCAGGAAGAGCCCCCAAAACCAAGGAGGAGCCTGTGCTCAGAGGAGTCCCGGGAGCCTTCTTCGCTGGCAGCGCCCATGGCCCTGGGCACCAGAATGGAAGCCACTGCATCCTGAGGCCCCTCCTGGCCCAGCCTAGCACCCGCTCCTCCTCCAGGCCCCAGTGCAACTTGGCTTCCCAGCCCCCATCACTGGCCTTTCGCTGGGGGGCCAGTCCCTGTTCCCCCATGGAGGAACCCTCCCCCTGCCCAGCAGACCTGCCTTCTGGCCTCACCCCTGTATCTCTGCAGGGTCCCCCGCCTAGCCCAGGTCCCAAAAGAACTCGCCCCCGCCCACTTAACCAAGGGCCGCAGCCCTGCCCAGTGGGTCCACTTCTCCCAGAGACTTGGCTGGTTTTCTCCCAGCGTTGGCCCAGGGCCTGTCCCGGAAGAGGTTGGGACACACCGCTGCATGGACGAGGGTCCCTCAGCCCCCACCCAGCCAGGGACAAGGGAGGAGGCCCCAGAGGTGCTGACGGGTTAGTGCTAGGGAAAGGCACCAACCCCTGAGTGACAGCCACGTGTGCAGAAAACACGCCGGGAGTCTCCACGTCACAGGGCCTCTGCGGGCACCCCCATGCTGGCATCCTCAGCCCTGGCCCTGAGCCCCCAGGCAGACCCTGGCCATTCCTCAGCCCCGCCGGGTCTCTGGTGCACTGGTCCTGAGCCACTGTGGGTCGTGGAAGCAGGACTGAGGCCAGGGTGCTCTGAGGATGTCCCTTCTCCACGCACGTCCCACCTGCTCCTGACCTGCCGAGGCACAGAGAACAGAGGAGAATGCAGCCTGCTGTGGGTCTGGAAGGGAGTCTCCTGAGATTAAGGGTGAGGACAAAAGAACGGAAACTACCCAGATGTCCCTCAGTGGGGGCAGGTGAGAGACTTGGCGCCCCGCTCCACAGATGCCAGGCCAGCCACGGCAGGAAGCCGGGCTGAGTGCTAGGACAGCATGGTGACGAGCGTGTCACTGTTTAACCTGCAGGCAAAGCATCACTTCAGGTGTAGACACACGCGTAGATTCATTTGGAGGTTAAAAATAGGAAGTAGGCCAGGCGTGGTGACTCACACCTGTAATCCCAGCACTTTGGGAAGCCGAGGTGAGCGGATCACTTGAGGTCAGGAGTTTGAGACCAGCCTGGCCAACATGGTGAAACCTTATCTCTACTAATAATACAAAAATTAGCCAGGCGTGGTGCTGTGTGCCTGTAATCCCAGCTACTCAAAAGGCTGAGGCGGGAGAATCACTTGAACCTGGGAGGTGGAGGTTGCAGTGAGCCAAGACCATGCTATTGCATTCCAGCCTGGGGGACAGAGTGAGAAAAGAGAGAGAGAGAGAGAGAAAGGAAGGAAGGAGGAAGGAAGGAAGGGAAGGAAGAAAGAAAAGAAAGAAAGAAGGAAGGAAGGAAGGAAAAGGGAAGGGAAGGGAAGGGAGAAAGAGAGGAAATATGATGAAAAAGTATTCATAACACCAATCAATAGCCACTTTTTTTTGAGATGGAGTCTCACTCTGCCGCCCAGCCTGGAGTGCAGTGGCATGATCTTGGCTCACTGCAACCTTTGTCTCCGGGTTCAAACAATTCTCATGCCTCAGCCACACGAGTAGCTGGGATTACAAGCATATGCCACCATGGCCAGCTAATTTTTGTATTCTTAGTGGAGACAGGGTTCTGCCATGTTGGCCAGGCTGGTCTCTAACTCCTGTGTTCAAGTATCTGCCCACCCACGTGCTGGGATTGCAGGCATCGGCCACTGCACTCAGCTACAAGGACTCATTTTTTTTTTTTTTTTTTTTTTTTGAGGTGGAGTCCCGCTCTCTGTCGCTCATACTGGAGTGCAATGGCTCAATCTTGGCTGACTGCAACCTCCACCTCCTGGGCTCAAGCAGTTCTCCTGCCACAGCCTCCCAAGTAGCTGGGATTACAGGCACGCACCACTGCGTCCAGCTATATTTTGTATTTTTTTTCAGTAGAGATCGGGTTTCACCATGTTACGCAAGCTAGTCGTGAACTCCTGACCTCAGGTGATCCACCCACCTTGGCCTCCCAAAGTGCTGGGATTACAGGCGTGAGCCACTGCGCCTGGCCAGGACTCACATTTTTTTTTTTTTTCCTGCGGCCGCCCCCTCCCCTCACATTTTGTTTTTTAAAGAAAGAAAAAGAAAAGAAGAAAGAAAGAAAGAGCAAAAGAAAGAAAAAAAGAATGAAAGAGAAAGAAAGAGGAAGAGAAAGAGGGAGAGAGAATGGGATTCTTGTTTTATTGCCCAGGCTAGAATACAGTCTGAAAATGGGTATTAAAAACCTCTTTTATGCCAATAATTGTGCTTAACAATGGAGACAGGAAGGAATGGGGGATGAAAATAACAATTAAGCAGCCAACCAATATTTTATTTAAACCTGTGAAATGCTATGCAATTGCTGGGGAGTGATTTACTTCCAGTTATGTGGTCACTTTTAAAATAGGTATAATGTGATACTGAGAAAAATGTATGTTTTGTGGATTTGGGTGGAGAGTTCTGTAAATATTTGTTAAGTTTACTTGTTCCAGGTCTGAGTTCAAGTCCTGGATATCCTTGTTAATTTTCTATCTCGTTGGTCTGTCTAATATTGACAGTGTAATGTTAAAGTCTCCCACTATTATTGTGTGGGAGTCTAAGTCTCTTTGTAAGTCATTAAGAACTTGCCCTATGTATCTGGGTGCTCCTGTAATGGGTGCATATATATTTAGGATCATTA
>PVKP010038447.1:0-20870 GCA_004027715.1 Plecturocebus donacophilus
AGTCCAGCCAGGGTAACAAGAGCGAAACTCCATCTTAAAAAAACACAAAACAAAAACAAAAAAAACCCCTCAGATTGAAGCATCTTTGCCATTTGGGACAGAAGGATCCCCATGAATAGGAAATACTGGAGGTGCCTGAGGCCACTTCGTGCCCTTTCTCAAGCATGGCCTGCAGGTCTTTCAGCCACTGGCGACTGAAGTCCAGCTCCTGCCAGCCAGGGATTTGGGCACTGGGCCCAAAGAGGTGAGAAAGTTCTTACCTTCAAGCACTTGTTTTCCTAGTGGACAGCAGGAGTCAGAGACAGAGAGGGAGAGTGAAGATGCAGAGGACATGTCCTTTCCATTGTGACCCAGATAAGAATGTAGCAAGTGAGCTTGCTTCCTGTCACTTGGTTTTCAGCTATTTGTTCTAGTCCGAGTTGTGTGTATTCTTTCTGTTAGATTCTTATCTAACAGAATAAGATAAGTTCATCCATCTTTTCCTCTTCCCTTATTTTTTCTCTATGAATCAAGAAAAATTTTGCCACTTTCTTTCTCTGGCTCGCTGCACAGCCAATCAATAGTTTTGAATTCTTTGTGTATCAGTTTCTGTGGGCTATTCATTATTTGTGGAAACCATATTAACAGGTCTGTACAAATCATAGTAATCCATTTGTTAAATTCATCATAAGGACAGGTCACGACTTTCTGGCCAAGTTTCTCGTTTTGGTAATATCATATTTTGGTTTTAGAATTTATAAGGTGCATTCTCCCATACCTTTTCTTTCTTTTTTCTTTTTGAGACAGAGTTTTGCTCTTGTTGCCCAGGCTGGAGTGCAATGGTGTGATCTTGGCTCACCACAACCTCTGCATCCCGGGTTCAAGCGATTCTCCTGTCTCAGCCTCCAGAGCAGCCAGGATTACAAGCACGTGCCACCACGCCTGGCTAATTTTGTATTTTTAGTAGAGATGGGGCTTCTCCATGTTGGTCAGGCTGGTCTTGAACTCCCAACCTCAGGTGATCCGCCTGCCTCTGCCTCCAAAAGTGCTAGAATTACAGGTGTGAGCCACCTCACCCAGCCTCCATACCTTTTCAAAAATATTTTTTATTCATTGCCCTCTCTGAATTAGGCATTTTTGGGGATGAATGTTTTACAAATATGGAGACAATGGTTCAGAGAAATCAGCTTGTTCACAGTGGAGCCAGAGCTGGGACCCAGGGCTTTTGACTCCATGTCTCAGGCCATTCCTATCACACACACACTGAAGGAGGAAAGAATTCCCTTGTCTGGAGAAGACATATCAAATTCACGTGGGTTAAACATGGATATTCCAAACAGCTGTAGTTTGCGCAAAATGGTTGAGCTATAAACTTTTAAAGCAGTTGGCCACCTGCTGTGGTGGGTGGAAGGGAGTTAGAGCAGGCTTGTTTGCCTGCTTCAGGGAGCACTCAGTGTCTGCACGACCACAGGGGGGTTGCAGGGCATCAGGTATCCAGGACTGTTGGCAAGAGTCAGGCTTTGAATTTCCCAGAGAAAACAAACTTCTGTGAAAGGAAGAAATAGTTGGTTTTTCTCCAACTGCTTAGCTGCTAAGAAGCCTATCTCCAAGGCAGCAGCAGTCCCCAGAGAAAACAGTGGGACCCTTCCTTCAAATGAAGGAGAAAACTCCCCCAACTCAAAGCAAGCGCCCCCTGGTCATTCTGGGGGCAAAATTGCCTTGAAAAGTTACAAGCTCCAAACAAAAGACAGCCTTCAGGTGTGTTGAGACAGGCTAGAGCTGGGCTCTGCACTCAGGATTGGTGCTCAGAAGCACAGAGCTGGCTAGGCAGGGCCAGAGGGGACCACATTCTGCCGCAGGCAGAGCAAAGCAATATCTTCCTATTACTGGTCAATGTAATATGAGCTGGGAATGAGCAATTTCACACCTTTCCCTGAGACATTAAAAAGAAATACGCTGATATGACTGAAAGTAATTTTCCGAAGCCTGTGGATGGAGTTGATGTCAGTAACTGGCTATGAGGTTGTTATTTACAGGACTGTTTGTCCCCACTAAAGTAGTGGCGCTTAATAAGTAGCTCTAAGTGGCTCAGGAGCCAGCCCAGTACTGCGTATAAACCACCATCCTGCAATTTATCCAGGGAGCGTGTGGGAGGTGAACCTTGAATCATTTGCTTGATGGATTTTTTTTCTTTCCTTGGAAACAGGAAAAAGAATCTCAGTTTTCTCCCTAAGCCTTAGGCAATAGGGCTCCTTGAAAGTCACTTTCCCTTCCTTGTACTTAAAACAAAGATGCATACATGTTCCCCCAGCACCGCAAACACAGCCTTTCTTTCAGGGGCAGCTGGGTCCCTGGATCCGCTTTCCCTCCCCTAGGCTGGTCCCAGTGTAAATCATCAGATCTCTGGGTCCACACAGGCTGCTTTGTAAGTGGGAGAAAGAATCCACAGAATTTCACACTAATTCCCCATGGGAACCAGGTGACTAGGTGTGTGTGTGTTTGCACACAAGCCTGTATACATGGCAAACCCAAGAGATGGTGACCGATGGGTCCATAGAGACTGTGGCTGGCAGTGCTGTCAGCTTCCTTCAGCTGAGCTTCAGTTAGTTACCCTGACAGTCTCAAATGTCTCCTTGTGCCTGGAGACAGCACAGAGCCCGGCCCCAAGGACTCCCAGGCTGGGTGGCCCTGCAGCTGCACCTGTTGTAGGCTGGGAAGGCCTCCTAAAATGCTGGGCAGCCCGAGTGTCTCCCTGAGTCACTTGCCTGCCCCACCGGCAGCCCAGTGAGAGATGCACAGCTCTAGCGGAGAGTGGAGGCCTTGGGCTGCCCCAGGCAATCCTTGTGTTTCTGGGGCTGGTGCCATGCCTTCGAGTCTCTTCCTGCAGCTAAGCAGAGCTCAGAGGCCAGGAAGAAAGCCACCAGGTGTCTCTGGAAACAGCTGACTTGATTTTCAACATCCCCTTTTATAAGCATTTTTTTACATAACACTAAGAAATTTAAAAAATGCCCAAGAGGCAGTCTAGTAGGAGATCCTTCCTTAAAGCTGAAACGCTGAAGTCATTCTTTGCATGCGGGAAACAAGAAACAAGCCTGCCATGTAGAAAGTTACTGAGAAACCTGCCGGCCTCCATGGCGGTACGTGGGGGAGGGAGAAGAAAACTCTGGAAAGAACGTGGACCATAGGCTGGGCACGGTGGCTCACGCCTGTAATCCCAGCACTCTGGGAGGCCGAGGTGGATGGATCACAAGGTCAGGAGTTCAAAACTAGTCTGGCCAAGATGGTGAAACCCCATCTCTACTGAAAATACAAAAATTAGCTGGGCACGGTAGCAGGAGCCTGTAATCCTAGCTACTTGGGAGGCTGAGGTGGGAGAATCACTTGAACCAGGGCGGCAGAAGTTTCAGTGAGCCGAGGTCGAGCCACTGCGCTCCAGCCTGAGAGACAGAGTGAGACTCCTTCTAAAAAAGAAAAGCCGGGCGCAGTGGCTCACACCTGTAATCCCAGCACTTTGGGAGGCCGAGACAGGTGGATCACAAGGTCAAGAGTTTGAGACCAGCCTGGCCAACATGGTGAAACCCCCGTCTCCACTAAAAATACAAAAAATTAGCTGGGCATGGTGGTGAGTGCCTGAATTTTCAGTACTTGGGAGGCGGAGGCAGGAGAATTGCTTGAACTAGGGAGTCGGAGGCTGTAGTGAGCCCAGATGGTGCCACTACACGCTAGCCAGGGCAATAGCGCAAGTCTCTGTCTCAGAAAAAAGAAAAAAAAAGACTGTGGACCACAGAGCATGCTCTGATGGGTATGTGGGCTGACAAAGAACAGGGAGCACTAACAGTGAAAATGAAGAGTCTTCCCCGCCTCCCAGCGTGGACCTTGACCTGGGCCAGACCAAGGCCACCTTAGGAAACCTCCCCGGAGCGTGTCTCGGATGGCCCGCCCTGCATCTTGGCCTGCCTCTGGAGCTCTTCTTGCCCACAGTCCTACTTTCCAACCCCCTCGACCCCAAGAGGTATTCACTTATAACCTCCCTGCATCTTCTCAACTTCCAAAAGTCAGCTCGGACTTCATTCATCCAAACAAGCCCTTGGCTGAGTCTTGATAAACTGGCACAGGGTCCCCTGACAGAAGACAGCTTCTCTTTATCTTTGCTTTCCGTTATCTTAGCTAAGTCTGGCCTCCCCAGCACGCTTCTCCATTTGGGGACAGTTCGTGCCGTTCGTGCTGGTGGGAATTGGCAGGGGCACACCATCCGGAGACGACTGAAACACAGGTGTCCCGCGGGTGTGCCTACAAGGAGGAGGACATGTTGGCCACTGCCCATGCAACAATCACCGTGAGACAAACAGTCCCGTGGGGAGTGACGCGATATAAAGAAAAGGAATCTGAAGAAGAGAAGAAGCTGAAGGGCCAATAAACGCACAAAGAGACACTCACCCTCCCCATAGTTGGAAAAATGAACAGCCGCTGTTGCCGAGGGCTGGTGAGGATGGTGCCCCGGGCCTGCAGAAGGGCACCTCTGGTCGGCTGCCTCGACCAGCCAGCTGGGTAGCTGCTGCCCTTTGCATGTAAATAAAGCTCCTCAAAGCCCATTTCACAGTTGCTGGGAGAAACAGCATCCTTCCCTATCTTTCCAGGGAGGAAGTTTTTTTTTTTTTTAAGATTTCTCCCAGCTACATCCAGTTTCTTGTTCTGTAATTTTTTCCCAAATTACTGACTGCCTTCTTTCAAGGGGAAATGGAACTCAGAAAGATGGGAGGATACGTGATATGAACACGTAAGAGAGAAGCCTGTCCATTTCCACTAAGGTTGAGGCACGCATACTCCGCGATCCAGTCATTCACGTCTACACAGAGTCCCAGGAAAAGTTCTGTGTGAAACGTTTGTAATAGTAACCGAGTAGCCACGACCTAGCCTTTCTTCAGCAAGGAATGAATAAACTGGTTTATTCTGTCAACACAGCAGTTAAAATGAGAGAATTAGGTCTGCATGCATCCCAATAACATAATATTGAAAGGAAAAAATGAAGAGCAAACAGATACAGTAGGAAGTTATCACTTATGTATATTTCAGAAACGCTCAAAACAACAGTAGATATTTATGGATTCATGTACTATTGCAGTAAAAATACAAAATCAGAGCCAGGACTGTGGCACACTGAGTTCTGCACAATGGTCGCCTCTAAATGTGGGTTCATGCTGGATGATGCGACCCCGGGGAGGGGGGCCTTTGCTATATTTGTCATGTTTTGCTTATTTGAAAGGGAGAGAGAGCACTGTAGTTATATAGTAAAATGCTAGCATATTTTTAATTTGGTGAGTGGTGAGTATATAGGTGTCTGTTGTGCTATTTTCTGTTTGAGTGGTTTCATAATTTTTAGAAAATTAAACAATGAGGCCAGATGTAGTGGCTCACCCTGTAATTCCAGTGCTTGGTGGGGAGCGGTGGGCAAGGCAGAAGGATCGCTTGAAGACCAGCCTGGGCAACATAGCAAGATCCTTCCTTTACAAACAATTTTAAAAACTTTTTTTAATTAAAAAAAAGATAATGAAAAACTGCAAAGAAATAGATCGAAAAGTTCACAGTTGTTTTTGCCACATTTTGTGACTGTTATTTTTATAATGAAAAAATTATAGATGATAATTTTGATTGCTTTAAAAAGTAATTATATGGAAAAGAAAAACAAATAGCAAACCATGGACTTGTTCCTGAGGCCTGCATCTTTGTATCAGCCTCTTGGCAAATAGGGAGCCCTTTGTGAGGTGTGATTAATAAAATCCACTGGCTGGGTATTAGCACTACCACACAATGAACTCAGTGTTGCTAATTCTTATGCCAATATTTCCGCAGGACTCAGTGGATGGAATCTTCTTGAATGTGTTATTTATGGTACCAAATGAAAAAGACCTCATTTACCAGCCACCCTCTTAGCTGCAAAGAGACAGACAGATTTTTATGCAGGTTATTCATTTTGGTTTTGCCCAATTTAAAACCAGCATCTTTGTAGTAACCAAAATTGATTCAGAGCATATTTTGCTGCATTAGGTCCTGGGCCTGGGATCACTAAGACTTTTGAAATGTAAATAAAGTTCCCCAAGCCCCCATTTCACAAATACTGGGAAAATCAGGCTCCTTCCCATATTTCCAGGAAGAAGCGGGATGCGTTAACATTCTTCCCAGTCACATCTAGCTTCTTGTTTTGGAACCCTTGCCCCAGATTACTGATCATCTCACTGCAGTATCTTCCTGAATACCTCCCACCTCAAGGTGTGAGAAATTGGGGCATGCATGGGAGAGATGGAGGTGGCTACGTTACTGTACCCCAAAACCTCCTAAAGATGAACGTCACATACCTTGGCACTCAAAGCCCCGATTGTTAAACGCCCTCTACTCTCCTTGCTGGCAGGAACTCCCCAGTGGCTGTTTCCCAAGTGGAACCTTGCCTGTCATTTTTTTTTTTCTGAGACAAAGGCTCACTCTGTTGCCAGGCTGGAGTGTAATGGCACAATCTCGGCTCACTGAAACCTCTGCCTCCAGGGTTCAAGCGATTCTCCTGCCTCAGCCTCCCAAGTAGCTGGGATTACAGGCATCCGTCACCATGCCCAGCTAATTTTTATATTTTCAGTAGAGACGGGGTTTCACCACATCGGCCAGGATGGTCTCAATCTCCTGACTTTATGGTCCACCCATCCCAGCCTCCCAAAGTGCTGGGATTACAGGCATGAGCCACCGTGCCTGGCCAATTTTGTTTTTTATTTCTCTCTGCTCTCCATCTAATTTTATCCACTCACCCTCCCCCAATCTTTTTTTTTTTTTTTTTTGGTCTGGGGTCTTTTAGTCTTTCACTCTCAGGCACTTTGAAGAAATGTATTAAACAGGACAATTTTGTTTTAATAGTCTTACCCTTGGCTTTGCTCCATGAGCTTTGTTTTTGTTTTTAAAACAAAAATACGGTTTATCAAAACAAGATGATCCTTAAGGGTCTGGTTAAACAAGAATTCTCTATGCCAAGTGAAACTGCCAGCATGCCAGCAGAAGTTAAATTCTCACCGCCCCTCCCTGCTTCCACTCTGCACCAGCTCTGCCACCAGCCTCACCCCTTGAAAATCTAGTTTGGCAATCAGAACATATCCAGAAGAGAATCGAACCATATTGTGCTAGGGATCAAATGAATGATGCAAGCAAGAAATTTTGTAGGCATTGGTATGGCATGGAGGAGAAAATAAGGCCTTGTCTTACCTGCTCAGAAAAGTTAGGAAATGACAGAAACAGGAACAGGGTTTCAATAGCAACATCTCTGAACTGGCTTTTTGTATTCTCGAGCTGATTTTGCAGGCTGGTAGCAGTTCCCTGTCTAGAAGAGACAATGGACCAGAGCCATCAGCTGCTTCCTGGGGGAAGTGGTGGTGGCTGGGGAGGGGGTCATAATTCTGCTGCAGGCTACTTGCCAAGGACAGAGGGAGGGCTGTGTTCTCCTGCCTGAAGATGGAAGTAAAGGGACATTCTAACTGGGGAAAACCCTTCAATCCCAGCCCAGCTGAGCAGGGAGCTGATTTTCGAAAGCAAAGCTGTACCAACAGCTGCCTTGCCGTATATGACCTCCTATATTAAGAAAAAGTGGCAAAAACAGAACTGAAAGAGGCAGAGACCTTCCCACAGTGCCAAGGCAGCCTTTAAGTCAGCTTTAGAAATAAATCAGCTGTGAGCAAATAACACCTAGCACAGTGCTCGGTCTTCAGCAACTCACTACTCAGTTAAAGTCTGTTGAACAGATCAAGGATAACTGAACTCAGGAATAAGCATGCTATAATTAATTGCAGCTCTGGCCCTAAGACTTCCTTGGTTTCACCCCTGGCTGAGATGATACCACAAGGGAGACTCGCTGTTGGCTCCTGCAGCTCTGAGCTGAGAGCTGAGACCCATCTGTAGGGCGTCAGGGCGGGAGGGAGCTGCAGCTTTTGCAGAAGACGAGTGAGCTCATACCACCGCTTGGAGAAAGGAGACATGAGCACAGTCATGTTAAAGAGGGCAGGGCAGGGCAGGGCAGGGCTGAAGACCCCCCTCCCCATAGATGTGACTTACTATGATGACAAGGGCCAAGTTTTTTTCTTCACTTTTCCCTCCACTCCTAGGTTCAGGTCAACATGAGGGTGACCATTGCCAGGGTCAGTGCATTTGGTGTGAGACCAGGGACCGTTTCTGGGAATGTAAGGCTTCTCGTCCTTCGAATGCTCACTTCACAGCCATTGCAAGTGCCCTGAACCTTTGCAAGGGATGTTCTAAGAAAGGGAACAGCCATCAAGTCCTCAGAATCAGGTTCCACAGAGATCCAAGCCCCAGTGCGGGAGTGGCCCCTGTCCATTGGCTTTCCCCAAAAACAGCAGCAGTGCGGGTCAGACACTTCACGGCTGGGCTGAGCGTCTTTCCAAGCACGAATTACCCAGCTTATGGGTGCAGGGTGCACAAGAGAACAGAGGACATATTCAAGGACACAGTTCTTATTTATTTTTACTTTTGAGAACCATCCACAATGCATTTCCACCCTGCTTTCCTTCCGTGGCTGCTACTGTAGCTCTTAGGTATACCATCAGCCCTTAAAACAAGGTGAAGTGGATGTGGGACTTGAAAGAATGAATCGTGCGGCCTTCAGCACACCATTGTTCAGCAGAGGCGCCCTTCCCAGCCTGCCTGGTGCTGTCAGAACCATGGCTGGAGAGAGTGCCTCCCGCTGTCCTTGAGTCCTTCCTGGGAGGCGTCTGTATCTGTTTCATTTGTGCTGATCCCTGAGGGAGACACAGAGGGCAATGGAATAACTGCTGGTGTAAACCATGGGCATAAGATGTTTATTTCAATGTTTCAATGGAAGTCATAATTTTCTGGTCAATCTGCAATAAAGTTTAACCTAATACAAGCATGGTATTAGAATGAACTGGATAGAGAGAGGGATCGTGAGCGGGGAGATGGCCCATTGGATGAGCAGAGCTTTTTGAAACGTGGATATGATAAGAGGGTTGTGTGTCACCTGAGTGACAGAGGTGGCCTGCTCGATATTGTGTAAAATCACTAGCTGATGTATGGATGATGTCACCACTGACACATAAGCATTCCTGTCATCTCTTGCCTGTAAACTGATGGTGAGATACTCATGGTAAAAATTATTTCTCATGCGTCCTTCATACTTAAAAAGTGTTGCATTGATTTTTGCTTATTTTGTGGATGTTTGCCAGTGAATCTTGGACCCAGAATTGGAAGCAGAACCCAGACAGGTTGATTAGTCTTACCCAAACCACTGGTGAGGTTTGCACTGACTAGAACATACCCACTAATTAGCCTAGAGATAAAAATTCTTAGGAGAGAAACTTCATCATGGAAAATTTCATTAATTTTTATAAATATTGTTAAGGGAAATAGTGTAGTATAATCCTCCCGTTTTCATCAATCAGCTTAATAACTGTCACCTCACACCCAATTTTTTTACATCTGTACTAACCCCCACCTGGATCGTTTTGAAGCAAATCCCAGATGTCCTGTCATTTTGTCCATAAATATTTCAGTATGCCTCTCTAAAATAGTAAAGCTCTTTATTATTTTCTTATTTTTGGAGATGGAGTTTCGCTCTTGTTGCCTGGGCTGGAGTACAATGGTGCGATCTCAGCTCACCGAAACCTCTGCCTCCCGGGTTCAAGCGATTCTTCTGCCTCAGCCTCCCGAGTAGCTGGGATTACAGGCGCACGAAACCATGCCCAGCTAATTTGGTATTTTTAGTAGAGACGGGGTTTCTCCATGTTGGCCAGGCTGGTCTTGAACTCCTGACCTCAGGTGATCCACCCCCCTTGACCTCCCAAAGTGCTGGGATTGTAGGCGTGAGCCACCACGCCAGGCTGTAAAGCTTTTTCAAAAATAACCTTAATATCAATATTGTACTTAAAATAATGAAAAATAATTACATAGTGTTACCAGATAGTTACTGAATTTTCAAATTTTGCTGATTATCTTACGAAGTTTTTTTAACAGTTTGTTTCAATCGGCACAATCAGGACGTCACCAGAGCAGGTGAAAACATTGCAATGGTTCTTGTTTCTCTGAGGTCTCTTCTAATCTGTACTCGTTCTTTCCCTCGCCCCCTGTCCAGTGTTGTGAGGTACATGGATGTGCTTTGGTGAAGGAGTAGGCCGAGGCGGATATCCAGGCCTGCATGACTCAGTGAGTTCGGCATGCTAGCGCATATCTCCATTTGTTACATAACCTGTCTGTGTAAGTTCATACTTGGCTCTGAGCCACTGTTCTCTGTAAAAGGTGTAACTGTCCTGCTAACGCTGTTCAGGGGCTCTTGGCTCCTAGGGCTCAACTCACCTCAACGTGACTTAACATAGCGGGTACACTGGTGCCCACATAAATAGAAGAGCGGACCGTCTTGCAGATGGACAGAAGGGAGCCACGGCACGGCTCATGCTGGTGCCCAGAGAGAGGAACAGTGAAGCTGCCGACCCTGAAGGCAGCAGAGCGGAGGCAGGAGCTGCAGAGCCGGAGCCAATAGCTGAGATAAGAGCGGAGAGCGTGAGAGAAGTTGCTGGTGAAAGAGCTCGTGTGAGGAGGCTGTTAATGAAAGCTGCTGCTTAATAAAACCCTATTCACCGGCCTACAGCCTCCCAAGTATTCTTTCTGCTCATCCACCCACCCCCTCGCATCGCAGCATGGGCCGGAGCCGGATTCCGGGATCTGACAAATGTATTTGTTAAAGAAAAACCATTTTTATCCTGTAGAAACTGAAATTTGCTCATTGCATTTACGTGGTGTCTTTGAGCATGTGTCTCTGTCCTCTGTATTTCTGGGAGTCGGATCTCGGGCTCACGTTTTTGTCAGGAACACTTCACAGACGGTGTGTGTACCTCAGCTGCAGGACCCTCGTGCTTGGTTGCTGCCTATCATTGCCGTGGGTTATTTCATCAGAGGTAGCAAAATGGTGATTTTCTAATTTTTAAATCAGTTTTTCCTTTGTTGGCTGGAATACTTCTGTAAAGAGAAACTTTCCCTCCTCAACATTGATGATCTAAGGTACAGTTCATATAAAGGCAGATACATGCTTGATTCTTTCCCCTTACTGACCAGTTTTTAAAACAAGTTGGTTTCCTAGTCTCTTCCAACCAGTGATTTTGATACAGAACGGCTGGACTCCCGGCTAAACCCACCCTTGGGCCTGGAGCTGCAGCCCTAAATGAAAACAGCTGACCCCGTTTTTCCACCCAAATGTTGCCTTTTTGGCCGGCCACGCCCCTATCCTGTGCCTGGAAAAAGACGTCAGCTGGCAGAGCAACGCAAGCGGCTGATGCAAGCAGTCAGGGATGCAAGCTGCTTATGAAGTTTTAAAAAATTCATTAAGACGTCGGGGATACAAGCGGCTGAGTGGAGAGTAGAGAAGCAGCAGTTGAGCATGAGAGACTGCAGGTAGATAGGGCTAACTTCAGACGGTGCAGCTTCAGGGAACCATCACCTTCTTCCTGCACCATCCCCTTTCCAATTCCCCATTCCCTTGAAAGCCACATCCATCGACCAATAAAATTCTCTGCATACACTACCCTTCAATCTGTTCCTGTGACCTAATTCTTCCTGGACACCGAACAAGACCCTGGGTGCCGAGAGGGCTAGGGCTTAGATCCTGCTGCAGGGCTGGCACAGAGCCCGCTCCCACCAGAGAGGAGTGACCAGCTGGTTCCAGCATTTGTTCCCTCCAGTTCCAGCACTCACCTGCGCACACGCTCCCTCTCGGCAGGAGTGGCCAGCAGCAGGCTGAGTGAAATGAGCCACTCCGTTCTGAAGAAAGTTATGTGTGGTTATGTAGACATCATCTATGATGATCTCATTCAGAAGGGCCCAGTGACAGCTTCTCATTTGTAAGGGACTGACCAGATCCCATGCCACAAGGAATTTCTCTATGGCCTAGTCACCTAGTTGTCTGCTTCATTCACACAAATGTGGTTAGGATGAATGAATACATGGGTGGGTAAACTTCTGTAGGCCACCAGGCAAATGTTATATTATGTCTACTGCTCCTGAATATATGTTGGATAATAACCATTTGTAGTTTTAATAAGGCACTAGGCTGAGGCAGTGAGGCAGAACGGCAGGCAGGAAGAGGGTGAAGATATGTATTGAGTGCCTGTTTTGTGTAAGCAGGTTTCTAGTCGCTTAAGATATACCTGAATAGGCTGAGTACAGTGGCTCATGCCTGTAATCCCAACATTTTGGGAGGCCAAGGCGGGCAGATCACCTGAGGTAGGGAGTTCAAGACCAGCCTGATCAACATGGAGAATTACGTCTCCACCAAAAATACAAAATTAGCTGGTGTGGTGATCCACACCTGTAATCCCAGCTATTCGGGAGGCTGAGACAAGAGAATTACTTGAACCCAGGAGGCAGAGGTTGCAGTGAGCCGAGATTGAACCATTGCACTCCAGCCTGGGCAACAGAGCAAGACTCTGTCTCAAAAAAAAAAAAAAAAAAGTATACCTGAATAAAACAAAGAGCCTTACTCTCCTAGAACTTGCGTTTCTACCTGGGGAGATCGTCAATAAACCGTCCACAAGGTAAATACAGCAGATGCCGTGAGAAGATGATGGTGCTATGGTGTGCTGTGGAAAATAGAGAAAGTAGAGGGAAGCAAGAGGGACTCTGTACACTGGGATTGCGGTTTTACGCAGAAGGGTCAGTGGTGCCGTTTTAGCAAAGATCGAGGGAGGCAAAGGAGGAAGCTATGCAGAATTGTGAAAGACGAATGTTCCAGGTACAGGACTTGACAAGCGCCAAGGTCCTATGGTGGCAATGTGTCTGCTCTGAGTTCAAGAGCAAGGAGGATATTGTACATCACTCTTTGGGTCTCACTTTTTTGTCAAACATGGTGCTTCTTAAATGAACCCATATTTTGGAATATAGCTATGGTTCATTAATTCCCATCACTGGATATTATTCCATTATATAAATATACCACAATTTGTTTAGTCAATTAGCATTGGGGTGATTTCTAGTTGTTTGCTCTTATAAATGCTGCTAAGGGCCAGGCACAGTGGCTCACACCTGTAATCCCAACATTTTGGGAGGCTGTGGTAGGAGGATCACTTGAGCCCAGGAGTTTGCGATATATATAATATATATATATATATGGTAGAGATGAGGTCTCACTATGTTGCCTAGGCTGATATATATATATATATATATAGAGAGAGAGAGAGAGAGAGAGAGAGAGAGAGAGACGGAGTTTCGCTCTTATTGCTCAAGCTGGAGTGCAATCGTATGATCTCAGCTCACTGCAACCTCTGCCTCCTGGGTTCAAGCGATTCTCCTGCCTTAGCCTCTTGAGTAGCTGGGATTACAGGTGCACTCCACCATACCCAGCTCATTTTTTGTATTTTTTTTTTTAGTAGAAATGGGGGTTTCACCGTGTTAGCCAGGCTGATCTCGAACTCCTAACCTCAGGTGATCTGCACGCCTCAGCCTCCAAAAGTGCTGTGATTACAGGCGTGAGCCACTGTGCCTGGCCTCTTACAAAAGTATTATTTAAACATTTCCCAGGCATGGTGATGTGTACCTCTATTCCCACCTACTTTGGAGGCTGAGGCAGAAGGATCACTTTCGCCTTGGAGCTTGAGGCTGCAGTGAGCTATGATTGTGCCACTGACTCCAGCCTGGGTGACAGAGTGCAAGTTTGTCTCAGAACAACAATAATAATAATAATAATTAGAATGTACTCTGTGAACATCAACTAATACCTACAGTCATTTTCACTGGGCAAAGAGAAAGGGACAGGTGTAGACTGAGTTCATGCCTAGTAAAACTCAGTGGCATTGCAGTTTCAAGGGAACTGCACAGTAGCATGAATGAAGGGACTGTGGAAAAGATGTTGGATGATCATGAGACCCATGTTAATAAGCCAGCTGCTATAGCAACTTATTTATGTTGGGAATGGCTATTGCTTTCAGTAAAACAATGTCATTTGTCCATAACTTTAAGTTAATTTTAACAACTTTCACTGGTTTTGTAACTTTGTCCTTAATTTTTAAATCAGTTTTCATTTTATAGCTATAAAAGAACTACCCACAGAAGAACATTATAAAAATAATAAAGTCACCAGGCGAGGTGTTGTACACCTGTAATCCCAGCCCTTAGGGAGGCCAAGGCGGGCAAATCATTTGAGATCGGGAGTTCAAGACCAGCCTGACCAACATGGAGAAACCCCATCTCTACTAAAACTACAAAATGAGCCGGGTGTGAGGACGCATGCCTGTAATCCCAGCTACTCGGGAGGCTGAGGTAGGAGAATCGCTTGAATATGAGAGGCGGAGGTTACGGTGAGCCAAGATTGTGCCGTGGCACTCCAGCCTGGGCAACAAGGGCGAAACTCCATGTAAAATAATAATTAATAATAATAATGAAGTCCACACTCACTTATGAATTTTTTTTTTTAATTTAGAAGAAATTGAACTATTACTCAAAGTGAAGAGAAAGTGATCATAGGAGATGCTTTTGGTAGCTTGCCCAACATCAGTTACCTCTCTGTCTGAGTCCATTTGCGCTGCTAGAACAAAATGTCTTAGACTGGGTAATCTGGAAACAATAGAAATGTATTGCTTACAGTTCTGGAAGCTGGGAAGCCCAAGATCAAGGTGCCAGCAGATCTGGTGTCTGGTGAGGGCTGCTTCTTGCTATGTCCTCACTTGATGAAAGGGGCAAACATTCCCTTGGCTGTCCTTAATGTGGGCACTAATCCCATTAATGAAGGCAAAGCTGTTATGACATCATCATCTTCTAAAGGCCCCACCTCTGAATACTATTGCATTGGGGATTAGGTTTCAACATATACATTTTGGAGGGACACAAACATTTAGACCATAACACTCTTTTTCTGCTTCCTAATGCAGCCTTGATTTTGTTTAACTATTTCACTTCCCCTGTGCAGCCACATGTTTAGGGGAGACTGCCCCATCTACTCTCCAAACTCCTGATGGGTCCTAGCCAATTGTGGCCACCTCATACAACTTGGCAGTGGTTGGTCTGAACATAAGCTGATGATGAAATTTTGTCCAACAAGACCCAAGGGATAGGGTGGTGGGGTGTTTCTAGGAAAGATTTCTTCACTTGTTTTTTTTTGAGATGGAGTTTTACTCTTGTTGCTCAGGCTGGAGTGGTTGGCTCACTGTAACTTCCGCCTCCTGGGTTCTAGCAATTCTCCCATCTCAGCCTTCTGAGTAGCTGGGATTACAGGCATGCGCCACCATGCCCAGCTAATCTTTTTGTATTTTCTGTTGAGACAGGGTTTCACCATGTTTGCCAGGCTTGTCTGAAACTTCTGACCTCAGGTGATGCGTTCACCTTGACCTCCCAAAGTACTCGGATTACAAGCATGAGCTACTGCACATGGCCAGATTTCTTCACTTTTAACAAGAGATGCAAATAAATGTTAACCCCTATCTTGTTTCTGTGAAATAGTTCTGTCTGGACGTCTCACTTAAAACTCCTGCAGCTACCTTGTAAGCACAGAGAGAAGCAGGAATGCCAGGGGTGGAGGAGCAGAAAGGTGAAAATGATCTGAGTGCTAACTTTCACATGCATGAGCCCTGGAGAGCCCTATCTCCTGACTTTTGTTTCAGGAGATGATCAATTTCCCCTGACATTTGCTCCGTTGAAGCTAAGTGCCCATTACTTGCAGTTCAACGCGTCCTAACTAGCAAAGGGTCCTGCAGGGTCTACTCTGAGGATGTGCCTGGGCTCCTGGCCCACTTCCCACAGCAGGCGTGAGCTCCTGCAGGCTCATTATCCCAGCACCTGGCACAGGCCTGGCAGCCAGTAGATATTTAATAAATAGCTGCAGATGAAGGATGCATAATAGATTATAAGTGAAGGGACCTAACCTGTGGGCCGTACACGTGAGGTAGCACATGATTCCTTCTGTGGTGCCCCTTTTGGAGGCAGCAAAGATACTGGATGTCTGCGTTCTCAAGTGGCACCACTCTAAAGCAAGCTGCATCTCCACATAAGTTACTAAACACTGGAAGCCAACTAGTAGAGGCCCAACACTGAATGGCAAACAGTCAGCATAATGAAAAGCAAATTGGAACGATTAATAGGAATGCAATCAGAAGCTCTGCAAGAATAATGGAGAATAATAGATCATAAATGAGGTACGGGATTGGCTCCACGGGTATTTCCAGCCCAGCAGGCAGCATGCTATATTCATGCTTCACATCAACAATAGCAGAGAAAATAGATGTGATTTTACAAAACAATGGACCTAACTAAGCAGGCATATTTAGTTCTCTTCAAAAAGAAGGAGGGAGCCACAGCTGACTAAAACAATTTGATCTTCTTTCCATCTCCAGCTGGAGATTTTAGAATGAAGCAAAAATGAATTTTTATCCTTTTCACGTTCACTTTGTAAAAATTGCTTTTATTTCCCAGGTTGGGTGGGAATCTTAACAGAAGATGTAACAACTCTAGGTAAAAGCGTACAATTGTAAGATCTGCTCAGTAAGTTTCATCAAGTAGCAAGCATGCAATTGATATTATTATTATTATTATTTGAGACAGATGTTCACTCTTGTTGCCCAAGCTGGAGTGCAATGGCGTGATCTCAGCTCACCACAACCTCTGCCTCCTGGGTTCAAGCAATTCTCCTGCCTCCGCATCCGGAGTAGCTAGGATTACAGGCATGTGCCACCACACCCGGCTAAGTTTTTTGTATTTTTAGTGGAGACAGAGTTTCTCCATGTTGGCCAGGCTGGTCTCGAATTCCCCCCCTCAGGTGATTTGTCCCCCACCTCGGCCTCCCAAAGTACTGGGATTACAGGCGTGAGCCACTGCGCCCGGCCATTATTTTCCTTGCAGATAAAATATGAAAAGAAAATGTATGGAAGTCTAATTTATAGGCACTGTAGCTTTGCAACCATAAATAAAACTCTAGTAGGGCACAGAGATAACAAAAGCAAACACACAGAATCTTGGCCTTCATACAGGTTATGAAATGAACTCGGCCAAGAAGAAAAAAATCAAGCATTTCCTCCTCCCAAGAGTGGTTCCTTTTTGTTTAAAAATAAATGATGTAAGCAAGTTTGTTCAAGACTGATTTTGAGACTTGCAGGAAAGACAGGCAGGAAACCTGGGGGGCGGTGGGCCCCCGAGTCTGAAGACCATTTCTCCCAGTCCTGACTAGCTCATCTCTGCTCTGCAGGGAGGCAGGTGCTGCCCCCACTGTGCAGCAGGTCCAGACGACTCCTCACTGGAGGAAGAATATCACGGCTGGCCAGAATTCGACCTCTGGGAGCCGGATGCCTGAAAATTATATTTTTACAGAGGATCTCGCTGATTTTGTGAGTTGCCTGGTTGGTTGTAAAAAGTTTTTTGACTCTGGTTGACAGAGAGCACCAGGATTACGAGACCAGGCTGCCAGTCTGGGCCTGTGCTTGGCTCCACCCGCTGTGTGACTTTAGACAAGTTGCTTAAACTCTCTGAGCTTTAAATATCTGTATGTAAACTGGGATTAATAAATAATACATCTTAGGGGATGTTGTGAGGACTAAATGAGTTAATACTTATTGCACAGCACTTAGAATAGTGCTCAACACTTAGCATGTACTTACAACTTCACCTGTCATTCTTTTAGCTCCGCTTTATGGCGAATCCAAGAAGTGTCTAGGAGTGTCAGAGCCACATGGGATGTCTACACCTCCATCAGGGCTATAGACCTCATGGCACGGCTGATCTGCACAGGAGCAGATGGAAGGGGATGTCTGTGTCCTTACCGCCTTCAAGATTTATCATTTTACTGCCTAGAGAAAAAGGGAGAAAGACCATGATAGAAAATGTCAGCTCTTGCTTATTGGCTAGGAAAGTGTGTTAAACAACAGAAGCCCTCCCCAAGACTGGCCTAAGACAGACGAGGTTCCATTTATCTCATGAAAGGAGTCTCTGGGAGGGCAGGCCAGAGCTTTTGCAGCTGCTCCAAGGGGCCTCGGGGATGGAGTCTCTCTGTGTTTTCCTTCTCTCATCCCGAGCTGACTGGATTTCCTTTCCATATTTTTTTTTTTCCTCATGGTCACAAGATAGCTGCTGTTCTGCCCATAGTCACAATTGCATTCCAGGCAGAAAGAAATGGAGAGTACACAGGTGGAAAAGAAAGTGCTTTCCTGTACAAGGGTATTGCCCTGCTTTTTTCGGGACGGACAGCCTCTCTAGGGATTTCCGCCTGCTTCTTACTAGATAGCATTGTTGTATTCTCCCCCCTCCTCCACCAGTCCCTGGCTGCAAGAAGCTGAGAAATGGTGAAGTTTGGTTTTTCAGCTTTTGGAGCCAAGAAAGGCAAAGGGGGAAAAGGTGGGAGTGATTTTAGGGATACAATCTACAGAACTGACCACACGTGGCAATGCCACAGAGGAATATCCCTTCCTAGATTCGATTTTTGATTCACTAAAACATTGCTTAGCCTTTTACCACAAAGAAATTTCTGGGTGGAAATGGTTTTTGTCCTAGAATATGCACTAACCGTGTTGTCTTTGGGAGCCCAGCATGGAATCCTGATGTGAAAAAAAAAAACAAAACAAAACCTTTCCTCTTGCAATTTTATTCCACAGTGAAAGATTAGGCTTAAAATACAAATTCCCTTGAAACAGACAACACAGAAAGTTAAATTTAGACATAACAGAGTAACTTCTAGAGCAGAAAACGCCTGAGCCAGGTGTTTAGTGAGAAGACCTGCACTAAGAACAGGTGTGGAGGCAGTCTGGCCTGAACAGCAAAATCTGCGGCTCCACGATGTTGCCCAACCAGGATATTTTTGTCAGCTCGGCACTACTGTAGATTTATTTTAGGAAACTAACGATGATCATTTATCACAGAAAGTGGGTTTAAAACAAAAGCAGCGCTTTGTTCCAACCGAGTCTTCCAGGTCACCCTGGTGTGTCTACCAACTAAGCGTCTGGCTGTCCTGGCCACTCCCTCTCCCCTCCGCCTCCCCTGCCTTCCACATCAGCTCTGAGTTCTGGATGTTTCTGGCTTTTGGAGTTGGGATCAGCAGCGAGTAAAGCTTTTCTGCAGGTACAAAGTGTTCTGAAAGATTTTTTTTCCGATTGTTTTTCACAAGAACTTTTATTTTTTTTAAATGGAGTCTTGCTCTGTCGCCCGGGCTGGAGTGCAGCGGTGCAATCTCGGCTCACTGCAACCTCCACCTCCCAGGATTAAGCAATTCTCCTCCCTCAGCCTCCTGCGTACCTGGGATTACAGGCCTGCGCCACTACACCTGGCGAATTTTTGTATTTTTAGTAGAGACGGGGTTTCCCCATGTTGGCCAGGCTGGTCTCGAACTCCTGACCTCAGGCGATCCACCTGCCTCGGCCTCCCACCGTGCTTGGATTACAGGCATGAGCTACCGCGCCCAGCCCACAGAAACTGTTTTTATTGTCAGTGCACGGAGGAAGTGATGAGCGATTCGTTCGTGTTTCCCTGGGGTCACAGGGCCCAGGGCGATGTGCTGCAGGCCTTAGAACTCACAAGCTGTAAACTTCTTGCCTTCCCTCTGAAACAGAGGCCCCAAATTTGGTGCACATGTGCATCAGTGAGCGCTTGCTCAAAATGCAGATTTGGGGCCTGACTCTGGCTATTCTGGCTTCAAAATTCCTCAGTGGGACCTGGAAATCTACATCTTCCACAAGTAGCCCAGGTGGCCTTTACTGATGTGGGGCAGAAACCACACTTTTGAGAAACCTTGTTCTCTAGCCTGGTGTCTTAGTCCATCTGTGCTGCTATAACAAAATATCTGAGACTGGATAATTTACCAATAATAGAAGTTTATTTCTCCCAGTTTTGGAGGCTGGGAAGCCCAAGATCAAGCCACCAGCAGATTCAATGCCTGGCAAGGGCTGCTCTCTGCTTCCAGGGTTGCACCTTGTTGCTGTGTCCTTACATGGTGGAAGAAGGAGGGGCCAAAGGAGACGGGAAGGGTGAATTCTCTCCCTTAAGTTGGTGTGCCCCTTCCGCCATGTGAACGCATAGCAAGAATGTGTGAGTAGCCCTCATCAGACACCAGAGCCACTGGCACCTTGATCTTGGACTTCCAGCCTCCAGAACTAGGGGAAATAAATGTCTGTTGTTTATAAGCCACCCAGTCCACTGTGGTTTATTATACAGTGTGGGTGGACCAAGATGCTCACACGGTGAAGTGGTTTGCACTAGTCAGGCACAGCTAGAAATGCAGAGCTGGGATTCAGACTCATGCCTTGTTCCAAAACCAGAACTGCGGCCCCTTGTTTAGATGGCTTGTGGACATTGTATTGAGAGTACCACTTTACTTTCAGATTCTACCCTATATTTTCACTAAGTGAATACAATCTCAGGGAAAACTTCTAGAATTCAGCATTGCTTCATTGTATTTCCAGTTGCCCCAGACTAAATTTATCGGTCCCAATTAAGTCCACATAAAGACGAGTGTCAGCAGAAGAATGACAAGGTTCATACATTTGGAAAGGAGAGCTTCATTTCTTATAAAGGTTGCAGCCTGCCAGGTGGCCATTCTGACAGGCAGGAAGCGTAGCCTCCGGCCAGAATCCAGAAACAGACACGTCAAGGGTGGGGAGAATAAGGAATTTATGCTGAATAGGGCGGCCAAATGTACACATTCAAGAAGCCACGGGAGGATCATCAATATTCATGACGAGGTAACCTGTGCATGCGCAACCAAGCTTGGTGCCTCTACATTCAAAAAGCGGCAGCGTCAACATGATGGGGTGGAGTATTCGCCCTCTGACATCAAAAGATGAAAAGGGGACATAAAAACCCTCTCTGTGCATCCTCTGCAGACCAGCTGGAGCCACTCTGTAGTTGGTCTCTTTTTTTTTTTTTTTTTTGTTTTT
>PVKP010038448.1:0-20876 GCA_004027715.1 Plecturocebus donacophilus
TCTCAGGTTCAAGCAATTCTCCTGCCTCAACCATGACCTCTCAGGTTCAAGTGATTCTCCTGCCTCCCGAGTAGCTGGTATTACAGGTGCCTGCCACCACACCTGGCTAATTTTTTTTTTTTAGTAGAGACGGGATTTCACCATGTTGGCCAGGCTGGTTTCGAACTCCTGACCTCAAGTGATCTACCCACCTCAGCCTCCCAAAATGCTAAGATTACAGGCACGAGCCATCGTGCCCGACATCCTTTGTTCTAAGTCTCTGCCAGCCTCATCCCTGTCCCAGACCCCAGAAGACAGCAGATTCTGTTCGGGAGCACAGAAGCCCAGAGGTCACAAAGACATCTCACCGAGCTGCTTTCCTTCCCTCATCTTGTGGCAGAGATCCTGAAATGAAATGTGGATTTCACCACCTTTCTTCTCTCTGCGTAAACACACGTATGTATTCTCTTCTTTTCCCCTTTTCTTTTGAGACAGGGTCTCACTCTGTCTCCCAGGGAGGTTATTTATTTTCCATGTGCCCTTAACAACAGGGTCTTTTTCTTATAGACTGACAGACACAGACAGACAGATGACCCTTTCCCTGCCTTCCACCGGTACCAGCCCTTTCTGGATCGCACCCTTTCTCTTCTTGAGAAGCTGCCTCCTCCCTTCCATCAATGCTCCAGGGGGCTTTTATTTTTCCTTCATTCTTGGCTCCGTATCAATCAAGGGGAGGGGGATACTTTATCTGAACCCTTGGTGAGCAACAGCAGCAACCAGCAGCTGCCAGGGCAGTGGGAACTTCATTTTCAGCGCTGACGTTTATAAATGTGGCACACGGTACCAGTAGGGACTGGAATAAATCAAACAGCTTCTCCAGAGGTCCCTAGGGGCTGCTTTAGAATTTCTTCTCACTGGGGGTCATGCTTCTTCTCTTCCTTTGCAGGCACGGGTAGAGGTAGGGAATGTTATTATTTGCAATGTGGAATGAGACACATTCTCACCCCATCTTCACAAAAGAACTGAGCAGGACCCAAGACCTGGGCTGCTGAGTGTGAATATCAGCCTCACTCTGGATGTGGAGAAAGGGTTGGGCTGAGCAGTCCTGGGTGGGGGTGGAAATGCTGACTCTGTTGCTTTTTAGTGATCAGTTGCCTCATCTGCAAAATGGGAGTAAAAAAAAAAAAAACCTGCGACAAGTTTACACTACCTGGTGAGCAGTTATGAAGGAGCAATGATGAGGAGCCTAGTTATCCAGCACCTCATGGCATCTGGAGAGCTTTGAATGGGTTCTCTGAGCAGACCTTCTCCAGCCCATTCCAGGAACCTCTGCTTTCTCTATCCCTTTAAGAATTCTGGGCAAGGATCCCTGATGATCTGTTCCAAACACAACTGGAATTTTCCCGATGTCTTCTCTAAACCTTTCTTCCTCTGTCCTTCTAAACAGCAAGGAAATAAGTGTGGACAAGCCTGAGAGGTGAGAGACCGAGAGAGAGAGAAAGCAAGAGAAAGAATAAAGCTAAGATTCCACTTGGGAAAGGGGGCTGCCAAGGATGAGGCGGGAAGTGGGTGGCAGTTGGCTAATATCGCGCTGCTGAGAGCTCTGCACGGGTCCTTTCAAGGCTCTGGATGAGAACCTTGCTTAGTGAGATGAGACCCAGCATAGGCCCAGCAATCCCACTTCCTTTACATTCTCTAAATTTTCCAGATGCTGCACACAACCCTGCACCTGTTCCCTGGCCTTTCTGCGGATTTCACTCCTACCCAGGCTGTGGTTGGGAGCCAAGGTACAGACAGGAGGCTGACAATGCCTTGAGCCCATCCCTGACTCCCATAGGACCGCAATGATCTGTACAGTATTTTCTCCTCAGTTGTTTCCTGTACGTAGCAAGATTCCACCCAGCCTCACTCCCCAGAGGCAACTAGTGTTGCCAGTTTCTTGCTGTCCTTATAGAGAGAAAATTTTATTTTCTATAAATATTTGTTCAACTCTTTATTTAAAGAGGTTAAGCACTGCACGAGGAAGGATGAACAGAGGACCGTGCTTCTCTGTGGATCTGAGCAATTCAGTGGTGGTGGGCAATTGCTGTCCATTCATCAAAACAAAGGCTGTACAGTAAGCAGGACCTACTCTTTGCAGAAAGCAATTAACCTTGGGGTCACAGCCTGTACCTGCACCTTACCAAAATATTCCTTCTTTTAAACAAATATAGTGATTCCCTAAAGAATATTCTAGACAGCAAGATGCTCTGTTAAGGTATTCCAATTCATGATGACGCTTTAGGGTTCCATGTAAACTGGACCCTCAGCCAAAGCCTGGCTGGTCCATACCTAAATCTAGCTCTCAGGGTGACTATTAAGAGACTCTCACTCTTGCTGCCCTCGGAGGGAGGTGGTCATCCTTGTTGACAATTGCCACTGTCTTTTTTCACCCTGGCATCTAGGGAGGAAAGGGAGAAGGAAATGAGAGACCAGTACACATGCAGAACATATGCAGAGCTTAGATATTCTGGGGGTTAGTATTCTGATTGCAACCAAGTTCAGAAGCTCGGCAATGGCAGGCTGAGTTATTTGGACCAATTATCCCAGTCAAAAGAATGAAAAATGCTAGATAAAAATATCAACAACAGGCTAGGCACGGTGGCTCACGCCTGTAATCCCAGCATTTTGGGAGGCCAAGACGGGTGGATCACGAGATCAGGAGATTGAGACCATCCTGACTAACATGGTGAAACCCTGTCTCTACTAAAAATACAAAAAAAAAATTAGCTGGGCGTAGTCGTATGTGCCTGTAGTCCCAGCTACTCGGGAGGCTGAGGCAGCAGAGTCATTTGAACCCAGGAGGCTAAAGTTGCAATGAGCCAAGATTGTACCACTGCACTCCAGCCTGGGTGACAGAACGAGACTCTATCTCAACAAAAAAAAATAAAAAAATAAACAACATTTTTTTTTTTTGAGACGGAGTTTCACTCTTGTTGCCCAGGCTGGAGTGCAATGGCACGCTCTTGACTCATCGCAACCTCTGCCTCCCAGGTTCAAGCGATTCTCCTGCCTCAGCCTCCCAAGTAGCTAGGATTACAGGTGTGCACCACCACTCCCGGCTAATTTTTTGTATTTTTAGTAGAGATGGGGTTTTACCATATTGGTCAGGCTGGTCTTAAACTCCTGACCTCATGATCCGCCTGTCTCAGCCTCCCAAATTGTTGGGATTACAGACATGAACCACTGCACCTGGCCTAATAAACCACATCTTAAAAGCCTTGAAGAGTTAATAAAATAGTAAGGAATTAACAGGCCAATAGGGAAGAAAAAACCAGAGGCTGCATAGAAAACGCTTTTCCCTTAAAGAGTGTCTGTCAATTCTTGCAAATCTGAACTTTCAATTTGATGGCTTGGTAGAGAAAGGGAGTTGGAAATCCAAGCCCAGTGCCTGCTCATCATGGAGACTCTAGTAAAAGATTCTCCCCTCAATATGCTGAGACCCCCAAGGGGCTACACCATCAGGATAAGGGTAAACCAAAGTAAGCTAGCTCCATTCACATTGCCTGGGTGCTCCAGGGAACCTCAGGCTGCGAACTTGGTTTAGATGGTTGTACCCCGATGCCTGGCAGAAGTAAACACAATCTGCTATCAAGGAAGCACTTTCATAAGAAAATAATTCCAATATATTTGTTCAAGCACAGCTACCAGAACATTATTAAAGACAGCCAAGCCTATAAGAAAATAAGCCTCCATGAGTGAGAATGAAAGAAACAAGAGACAAAATAAAAAAGCTGTGAGGACTTCACATATTAAAATGATCATACATAGACTATAATAAAACCGTGCTTACTGCAGTCAAATAAATAAAAGACAAGCTTGAAAATATTTGCAGGGACAGGAAGTTATGCAAGGTGACAAAATGGACTAAAGATACAGTAACTACAATTAAAACTCAACTCATTAATTTAAAAGCAGCTTAGATGCAGTAGAACAGAGAGTTAGCAAAGTAGGAGATAATAAGGAGAAATTACCCAGAATGCAGAGATTTAAAAAAAAGAGGGGGAGAATAGAGAAGGTAAGAGATATAGCATGCAGAGGTCTAACATATGTATTTTGCAGAAAGAGGGGGAAGAACAAATAGGACAGAGGAAAGTATTTGAAGAGATAATGTCTGAGAGTTTTCCAAAACAGATGAAAGACACCAGTCCACAGATCCAAGAGGCATGAAATTCCAAACATGACAGCCCTGTCTAAATCAGCAGCCAGGTGAGAAAGGAGGGAGGGGTACAACTGAGAGTAGCCTTCCCAGCTCCAGCACGCTTAAATTTCTCATAAAAACCCCAATGAGAAGAAAAAGCCCTGGGCTTCCCAACAAGAAGCAAAGCCTTCTGGCTTTGGCACCGAAGATTCCCTGGCTCTTCTAGGCCTTTCTCCCTTTTCCACTGCTTCAAGATCTCTTCCTTAGCTGGGTCCTGGTTTCCTATTATCTATTCATAAAGGCCTTCCCTTATTTTTATTTAGCTATTTTCTTAGTCTCTCTCTCTCTTATTTTTTTAAGAGATAAGGTCTTGCTATGTTTCCCAGGCTGTACTCAAACTCCTGGGCTTAAGTGATCCTCCCATCTCAGCCTGCAGAGTAGCTGGGACGACTGATGCATGCCACAATACCAGGCTAGCCCTCTCTCTCTTGACTTCAAAGGAAGGAAGGGGACCCAAGGCAGAAACAGAAAAAAGAACAGAATAAGAAACAGGGAGAAAACAGAGCAAGGAAGATGTGTCTGTCCTGCGGGCATCATGGCTCAGAGATGGGCCAGACTGGCTTTGGGGCCAGTCTGGAGGCAAGCAGAAGGTGGGCACTGAAGAAGGGTTAGAAGTTGTCCAGAATTCTGCTTCTCTTCCCTCCTTTTTCTCAGGCTTCCCTCAGATTCTCTGCCTCCATGACCTCCATGATTCTATGCCTCCATAGCTGGCAAGATAGTGTGGGAAAGATCCAAGTTTGCATATCTGTCTATGTTCCCTAACAAACAGCAACATCAGCAAGTCTGGCTGCAGAGCTAGGAGGGGAAGACCATATCTACCCAGAAAGGAGACGACCAGAGGGCCAAATCCTGGAGTTAATCTTCCTGCATCCTGCTGAATTTTGGTTGTCCTGTCACCTGTCAAGCCAACCCAGTTCACGTAAAAGCTCTTTACTTTTCCTGCTCACAATCGCCACTCTTCCTCTAAATCCCCACTTCAGGGTATAGTGATATCCAGGCTGTGAGGCACAGGAAAGACATGGGAGAGCATCTCTGCAGAGAAGGGAGGGGAGGCTGCCAACAGGGGCCACAAATCTCGTCTCCATCCCAGACACACCCTCACCTCCACAGAGGAACCGGGACCACTTCTCAGCACTCTCATTTCTCATTTTTCCCACTGCCTGCTGAGCTTTAATGGGGCTTTCTCAAAAGCCTAGTGGTGGATATATACCCAGTCCGATGTACATGTGCGTGAAGATACCGCTGAATGACTACCTGGGGATATTTTAGGGCACCGCAGTCAGATGAGTGTGCAATGCCGACATGTTTTTGTGTAGGGTTGGCAGGGAAAGACCTGGAAATAAGGCTAAGAAGATTCCGGTGATGGGCCTAGCGCAGTGGCTCACTCCTGTAATCCCAGCACTTTGGGAGGCCAAGGCAGGTGGATCACCTGAGGTCAGGAGTTCGAGACCAGCCTGACCAATATGGTGAAACCCCGTCTCTAAAAAAAATAAAAAAAATAATAATAATAAAAAAGAAGATTCCAGTGTTCATCTGCAGGCAAGTTTCCCCTGAATACAAATGAAAGCCACTCCACCCCCCTTTTCCGTATATTTCCTTTTGTCCCAGTGAGGTCTGAGGGCACTCATTCGTGGGTTTATCCTGCCTATCCCTAACTTCCAGGCTAAATCATGACTTCATATTTTCTCAGAAGTTTCGGTCTGAATTCCCAAGACTTTTCTTATTTTCTGCCCTTATTTTCTGGAGTCTGCCTAGCAACGGTACTCTTGTATCTTGAGGGAGAAGCATTGACTCTAATATCTGTCAGTTAACAAATACAAACACAAAGGAAGTAGAAACCAGAGTCTCTGGGTGTTCGACCCCCTCCACCTCCTGTTCTGAAGGGTGCTGTCCTGGGCACTCACAAAGGTCACTGTTAGCTTTTGATAAACCTTGCCAGGCCAGAACAGGCATCTTGCCCTCCCTGAACAGCCAACAGCAGACAGCTAGAGAGCTTTGTGAGTTGGAGAAACCCACAACTTATCAGCAAACAGGAAGGGATGCTTTCTGATTCCCAAATGTCTCCCACACACCATGGAATACTATGCAGCCATCAGGGAGAAGGTGCCCACTTGGTATGACTGATGTGGATTGCAAAGATAAAGAAAATGAAAACACCAGGGTGCTCTATACTCTACTTTTGTGATGAATAAAAAAGAATATACTGTATATGTTTGTTTACCCATAGAACATCTCCGGAAGGACACAAGAGAAAATAGCAACAGCGTTGCTTGCATCTGATGAGGAGAACTAAGCAGCTGAGGATAGGGTGGAAAAAGACATCCTTTACACAGGGGTCTCTTTTGTACACTATGCTGTCGTTCTATGTTTATGTATTACCTATGAAAAAATGACAATTAAAAAAAAGCCTTCTCCTTAAAGAGCTTGGGGGAAGGCAGACATGCAAACAATTATAATACAATATGCTCACTGTTATTGAGATGCACAGGGTGGGCAGGGAGTATGGGAGAGAGGCTGTCTAAGTGGGCTTGGGGGTGTCAGGGAATTTGGAAGAATCACCCTGAATGCTGAAATCCTCTCTGGGCTTGGCGTTGCCCGGGCATAAAGGACACAGTGAGAAGGGACCTAAGACAAAGCTGCAAGAGCAGGCAGAGGCCAGAGAGTGAACCGCCTTGTGTGCCAAGCTAAGGAATTTAGATTTTATCCTAATAGGAAATAGGCAGCTATTAAAGAATTTTCAGCAGGGAGTGCCCTGTTCAGATTTGCTGTTTAGAGAGATGACTCTGGCAGGGATGCGGAGGATAGATTAAGAGGGGCAAGGATGGGGCCGGGAGAAGTGTTTTGAGATTAATGCAATAATCTAGGTAAGAGATGGTGGATAGATGACCCTCGGGGCAAAGGGAGGGAGGATGGCGGAGAAGGGATTAAACCTGAGACCTGAACTGGGCTGGCAATGTGTATGGAGACCACGCACAAAGCGTGCTCTGCTGCTGTCTGTTTTCCCATGCTGGCATCCTCTGCACGTTTGGATGCCCCAGGTGCCCCAGCAGCTGGCAGGATGGGTCCAGAGAGCCCTTCCTGGTCTGCCTGGCTGCCTCCTTGCCCCAGGCTCCTTGGCAAAGCAGGACAGGGAAAAGAGAACAGAAGCGTTTCCCTCGCCATCCAACTCCTAGGTTTCTCATTTATTCCTCGCTCTCTCCGGATTCGGATCCTCTCATTATTTCTGATCTGTACAGCTTGCCACTTCCCTGGCTCGGCTCTCCCACCCCCGTCTGCAAAGTGTCAATCAAGCCATCAGATGAGCAGCTCAGCCTCATATCCTCAGCGTCTCTGCCCCAGGACACAAGAAGCGATTGCTGACACACACAAGCAGCAAGGTGTAAGGCTGTTGGTTCTCCCTTTAATAGTCTTCCGATCCAGAATGGGTGTTAAAATGGAATTTGAGTGGATAGCTTCTCTCTGCCTGCCCCTGTCAGGACATCCACAAGGACGGGCAACCCTGAGAGAAGGGGAAGCCTTCAGAAGTCGATTCGCTTTTCATTTCAAGGTTGGGCCATGGCCAGTGTCTGCTTTCGGAGGAGCTGTTTGAAATTCTTAACGAGAAGCAGAATGCTTGAGTCCAGGAATCCAGGGCAGCCTTGTGAAGTAGGGATGGGGAAATGGAATTGTCATTTCATCTCTGAAGGGATATTGTATTAAACAAAGTGGGGGTGGGGGTGCGGGATACAGAGACGCTTTGTAGCTTCCCTGGAGGACTGAACAATAAGAAATATCGAGGGCAGCAGGAAGAACTGAGATTAGAACAAAGAGTGAACTTCCCCAGGCCCTGGAACCAGGGGCCAGGGAGATTTGAAGCATCTGCTTCCTCGGGGGCTTGCTCCTTTTACAAATTGTGAATGGATGTGTAATTTTTATAGAATACGGTAGCTAATGAGCATGAAGCTCAATTACCCCACCAAGTTCTCTTTCGATCTTTGATCACACACACACACAGAACACTTGGCTGCGATGTGTGTGCATGTCTGTTTATGTTCTGCTTGTCTTTCTCAGGATTATCTAATACACACATTTCTTCAGAGCAGAGTCCAGCTTGTCATTTGGAATAGCTACGTAGTGTTCCATTGTGCCAGCGAGCCAGAGCTTGCTCAGCCATTCCTTGTGGTTGGGTTATTTCCCATTTATTTTATATTATAAAAGCACAGATATAAATATCTTCATGCCTTTGTCTCCTCTTGGGATATGGTTCCCCAGGCTGAATTTCTAGGTCAGAAGGTTTGAGCCATTTTACCTGGATTGCTGTGTGTTGCCTCAGCCACCTCCAAGGAGGTCTGATGACCCAAATTGCCACCCTCCTCTACCTCTGTCCCCACAGCACTGACAACATAAGATGCTGTCATTTTTATTTAGTTTTGCTCATTTAATAGGCACATAATAGTACCTTGCAGTTATTTAATTCCCATTTCTTTCATTGCTAGTGAGACTGGGCACACTTCCATGTGAGGATTTATTGTCTGCTTTTCCTTGTATGTAAACTGTTCATCTCCTCTGACATCTTATCAAGAGAAATCTGGGGGCTGATCTTATATATTTACATCAAGCCTTTACATACTCAGATAGAACATTTTTCTCGGTTATGTCAGCCATTTTTTACTCTTGGGAGCTGTCCAGTTGTGATATGGATGCTAGCCTATCCCAAGGGGGTGGGGGTGGGAGTGGCATGGAGTTGTGAGGATTTCTGGACTCTAGAAATATCTCTCTCTCTCTCTCTCTCTCTCTCTCTCTCTATATATATATATATATATATTTTTTTTTTTTTTTTTTTTTTTTTTCCCCAGAAGAAAAAAAGTCAGGCATAGTGGCTCATGCTTGTAACCCAGCACTTTTTTTTTTTTTTAGATAGAGTCTTGCTCTGTTGCCCAGGCTGGAGTGCAGTGGTGCAATCTCGGTTCGCTGCCAACTCCACCCCCGGGTTCAAGCAATTTTCTTGCCTCAGCCACCTGAGTAGCTGGGATTACAGGCCTATGCCACCACACCCAGCCAATTTTTTAGTAGAGACAGGGTTTTGCCATGTTGGCCAGGCTGGTCTTGAACTGCTGGCCTCAAGTGATCCTTCTACCTCAGCTTCCCAAAGTGTTGAGATTACAGGTGTGAGCCATCACCCGTTGGCCATCCCATCACTTGGAGAGGCTTAGGTGGGCAGATTGCTTGAGCCCAGGAGTTTGAGACTAGCCTGGGCAGCATGGTAAAACCCCGTCTCTACAAAAGATACAAAAATTAGCCGGTGTGTGGAGCACTCCTGTGATCCCAGCTACTTAGAGGCTGAGGTGGGAGGATCACCTGAGCCCAGGAGTTTGAGACTGCAGTGAGCTACGATCACACCACTGCACTCCAGCCTGGGTGAGGAGTGAAACCATGTATCAACAACAACAACAAAAAAGATAAAAGAAAGAAAAATCCAGCCCGATGGCACCTCCTCTCTGGGCTCCTGTTTTCCTAGGAACGAAAGGGCTGGGCTGAGAGGACCAGTCTGGGGGACTACCTGTGGAATGAGAAGCGTTGCTGGAGGCCTTGGTGGGCCACCATGCGGAGGCTGGCAGCCCCCTGTAGTCATGTGCATTTCCTGGGCCATTATTTTCTCCCATTCACTGTGGGAGAAGCAGCGAAAATTGAAACCGAATCATCATTACAAGTTCTGGCTCATCCTCAGTAAAGCGCAGTGGTTCAAGGAGCAGATAGACCTAGGGTCACATCTCAGTGTCTTTCTTTTCTTTTCTTTTTTTCATAGAGATGGAGTCTTGCTCCATCGCCCAGGCTAGAGTGTAATGGTGTGATCATAGCTCACTGCAGCCTCAAACTCCTGGGCTCAAGCGATTCTCCTGCCTCAGCCTCCCAAGTAAGACTACAGGCATGCACCACCAATTTTTGTGGAGATATGGTCTTGCTATGTTGCCCAGACTGGTCTCAAACTTCTGGCCTCAAGTGATTCTCCTGTGCCTCAGCCTCTCAAAGTGTTGGGATTACAGACCTGAACCACCGTGCTCGGCCTCAGTGTCTTTGTATACTAGGAATGTGGTTTTGGGTAAGATAGGACCTCTCTAAGCCTTCATGTCTTCAGCTGTTAAGCAGTATTTTGGTTATGGCTGAGAAGGTAAAAAACCTTCCCAAAATGTTGTGGCTGAAAACAACCACCATTTTATTCTGTTTCACGGTTTTGTGAATGAGGAATTCAGATGAAGCTTGATTGGGTGATTCTTCTTTACTATGCAGCATCAACTGGGTCACTTGGTAGTATTTAGCTGGGGCTAGGCTGGGCTGGAGGACATAAGATGGCTTCACTTTTCTTTGAGACAAGGTCTTGCTATGTTGCACAGGGTGGTCTGGAACTCCTGGCATAAAGCAATCCTTCCTGACTCAGCTTCCCAAGCCAAGATGACTTCATTCTCTTTTTTTTTTTTTTTTTTGAGACTGAATTTTGCTCTTGTTGCCCAGGCTGGAGTGCAATGGTGTGATCTTGGCTCACTGCAACCTCTGCCTCCTGGATTCAAGTGATTCTCCTTCCTTAGCCTCCCGAGTAGCTGGAATTACAGGCATGCACCACCACACCCGGCTAATTTTTTGTATTTTTAGTAGAAATGGGGTTTCTCCATGTTGGTCAGGCTGGTCTCAAACTCCCAACCTCAGGCGATCAGCCCATTTCGGCCTCCCAAAGTGCTGGGATTATAGATGTGAGCCACTGCACCCGGCCAACTTCATTCTTACATGGGGTTCTCCATATAGTTCCAGGTCCTCTCCACGTGCACTCTCCCATAGGGTGCCTGCACTTCTAACATGGTAGCTCAGGGCTCAAAGAGTAAAGGTTCAAACATAAGAAGAGGAAACTGCCAGTCTCGTTAGGGCTGGGCCAGAAAGTGTCATGGTATCACTTTTGCCACATTTTATTGGTGAAGCGGTCATGGAGTCTATGATGGAAGGAGTGATGAAGAATTTGACGCCATCCTTAATCTGTCAGAAGTGGGGATAAAAATACTCCTAAGCCAGGTGCGGTGTCTCATGCCTGTAATCCCAGCATTTTGGGAGGCCGAGGAGTAGAGGAGTAGAGGAGTTCGAGAGCAGCCTGGGCACATAGTGATTCCTCATCTCTACAAAAAATAAACAAAATTAGCTGCTCATAGTGGCGTGCGCTTGTAGTTTCAGCTACTCAGGGGCCTGAGGTGGGAGGATCCCTTGAGCCCAGGAAGTGGAGGATACAGTGAGCAGAGATCGTGCCACTGCACTCCCAGCCTGCGTGACGGTGAGATCCTGGAGATCCTGTCTCAAACAAAACAAAACAAAACAAAATACAGAAACGCCTAGGGCTAGGAGGAGTAAGTGAGATATCGCATGCAGAGGCAGATTTACCATGAAGCAAATGAAACTTCAACCATGGGGCTCCTTAACTGAACAATTTCTTCCACATCCGGGCATCTAATTTTGTATTCATAATTCTCCTTTTTCCTTTTGCTCAAAGAGGTCCCTCCAACTGTTTAAGAATCAGGCCCTACCCATCTTGGCTCTGTCCTGAATGCCAGTATCAGTACTTACTAAGCACACTGCCTGGCACTGAGAGATACTCAACACGGGGCCCCTCCAGGCACTGGGCTGGCGCCTGGTCCCCTCTCTGTGCCTGAGGAGAGGTCTCCTCCTCTCACTCTGCCCTTTCCATCTTTTCAGGATCATTTCTTCTCCTTTCTTCAAAATGAAAGTAAAACATGCTGGGAATAATTTCATAATCACAAAACTGCCCTTCCAATTGGCCTCTGCCTCTACTCCCTGACCTCACCACCCACCACGGAGGTGGGCCTTTCCCTGGGCATCGTGCCAAGTTCTTAGCGGGGCTCTCGAATCTCTAAAGGAAATCAGGCTGAAGAGGGGAAAACCAGCAGGGGGAGGCAGCATTCCCAGTGCCCAGTATGGTCTAGGAGGCATTGAAATTCCAGGGCCGATGTCCTGAGACAAAGATCATAATGAGACAGGAAGGTGGCAAAGGAAGGAGCCATTTGCATGACAATAATTGAGCCAAGAATAGAAAGCCACAGGGATGCAAGGGTGAGGCTGGCAGCTGAGCTGGGCTAAACCTCACAAATCAGACTACCCAGCTCTGCTCTGCAGGAGAAGGGAGGCTGAGCCCTGGGCCAGGCTTGGCAGGGAGGGAATGGGGAGGACATGGGCCCAGGGCATTGTGGGAACACTGGGCAGGCTGGACTTTGCCTTCATCCTTGCCCTTCGGCCGGGAGGTTGCCTTTGCTTGCCTGTGCCTTTGAGGCTCTGTGGCTGTGGGGCTGAGTGGGCATCATGGCAGCTCAGAAGGATATCTATGACGCCATTGTGGTTGGGGCAGGCATCCAGGGCTGCTTCACTGCATACCATCTGGCCAAACACAGGAAGAGGGTTCTCCTGCTGGAGCAGGTACTGTGTCCCTTCTGCACCCCTGACCTTAAGGACTGTCCTACCCGACTCCCCTGCAGAGGGGTTTCCAGAGCCAGCAGGCTGCAGGGCAAGGCCAAAAGGCCTGAATCATCAAAAATTCTGCGTAATTTGTATCTTAGCTGCCTAGTGCGTCTCATGACAATTCAAAGAAGTTTCACATCCCTCACACCCACATCTAGGCAAATTTCCTCTTCCTACTGCCTCCTAGTTCCTGCGCGTGACCAAACGTCCCAGGCCCTGTTCTCTTCCTTCTCACTACTCTGTCTCTTCTGTGCTCAAATGGTTGATCCCACCCAGAAAAATAATTGGTTCTGCTCTGGGTAACTTAAAGTCAAGGTAATTTTACCTAGAGGCAATAGTTGATTTATCAGCCTAAGAGGTAGGATTCTGCCCTGCATATTCCCGGCCTCTCACCCCACAACCCAGCAGAAGCTTCTGTTTTTTTCTGCCACCTCCAGATCATAGCAGCCTCCTCGCTTGATTCATGATCAGTGAGACTGAGGTCTTATTTTTTCTGCTGCGCAGTGCAGTCTGCAGTGACCACTGCATGTGTGGGTGGGCGCTGTGTGTCTGCAGGGTCCTTCGAGGACAGGGCCGCCCAGCTGTCATCAGAGCTTCCCACTGCAGTGGGCTCTCCCGTCCATTCTGCCTGCAGCTACCCAGGCTGGCTATGGTTTGCTCTTCTTGGTAATGAGCCAGAGTAGTTAGAAACCTTTTTCATTTCTCTAACAGTTTCTCAAAGCCCAAGGGATCCCTGGTTCATCCTCTCAGGAAACTCATTGTTGCTGAATCCTGAGGTGGTTCTCTTACCCTGAGTGATCTGTAGCCACAGAGAAGTCAAGTCACCATCCGTTTCCTTGTTCGTAAAATGAAGGGGTGAGACTAGCATGATTTGGAAGGTTTTTTCTAATTTTGCTTCCTTATGAATCGAAGTGAGGTGAGATTGCAGCAGGATGGTTGAAGACGAGCTAATAAAGAAACTTCTGGATGTGAACGATGTTAGCAAAAAGGAAGCCCAAGTTAGTGCTATTGAACAACTTCTATCTTGATTGCCAAGTCAGTTAAATTGGTTATAAAGAGAGAATTTAGAAAGATTGTACGGATTTTTTTTTTTGGGACAGAATCTCACTCTATTGCCAGGCAGGGTGCAGTCATGCAATCATAGTTCACAGCAGCCTCAAACTCCTGGGCTCAAGCAGTCCTTCTACCTCAGCCTCCCAAGTTGCTGGGATTAAAAATGCCACCACACCTGGCCAGTTTTTAAATTTTTGAGGAGACGGGATCTTGCTATATTGTCCAAGCTGGTCTCGAATTCCTGGGCTCAAATGATCTTTCTGTGCGTAATCCTTCCCCGGATTGTGTGGAAATATTTGAAGGACAAATGACTCCTGGTTGACAGCACACGCTGGGTGTGAGGGGTGATGGCTTCTGTCGTCTCTCTTGTTTTCCACTTCCAGTTCTTTCTACCACACTCCCGAGGAAGCTCCCACGGACAAAGCCGGATAATCCGAAAGGCATACCTGCAAGACTTTTACACCCAGATGATGCATGAGTGCTATCAGATATGGGCCCAACTGGAGCACGAGGCTGGAACCCAATTGCACAGGTGGGCTGTGGGAGGAATTCCTTGAATCATGGGGCTCTGCACCTGCAGGTGCTTGTAGTGTCTGAAGGTGCAGTGCCATGGAACATTGGGAATGCAATGGGAGGGACATAAGGGCTCAGAAAGTACCCGATGCATGGGAGAGTTCTGCTGTCATAGTGGTCACCCCACAGGTCCAGCTAACTCTGGCCAGGCTCTGAGTTGCAGGACTGGGTTCAGGTCATGTGTCCAAGGCTAGCAGAAGCAGTATTGGAAAACTGCTGGCAAGGCACCATGTGGCAGATGCCCAGAGTGGGGCGGGAATCTGCTGGAGTGTGTACTTTCAACTCTGCAGAGGCCTCTGCAACTCTTTTAGGGGAGAGTTGGGCTAGAGGAGGAGGCTACTTTCAGGATTCTTTATGGTCCAACCAGTATCATAACTTTTCCTGCAGGGTCCTCACCCTCCATAGCAACCCTAGAAACCCATTTTGTTCTTGCAGAATGCCTTTTCCTGTAGGAAGAAAATGGGGCTGTTCCCCAGGCCGGATTGCTTGCCAGGGAGTGAGCCTGCACCTCTTTCTTGGCTGCCTTCATGGCTGTCTCCAACCCTTGACCTTTCAAGTACTCATGGGAAAGAAAGTCAATACTCTGCGATTCAGTGGGAACTTTAACCACCCCGCCTCCCCTCCCACCTCCTCTGCGACTCTTCACTGGGCTTCCAACAACCCCTAGCTCTACTGCCACCTGGCTCTACCCTATAGGGTGGCAGTTTTTTTAATGGCCAGGAACCAAGAGGTTTCTGTTCTGTTGCAAAAATACCATTAACTTAAGAACAAAGTGAAATCCATTATGCAAATACAGCCGGGGCAGCTAATTACAGATTTATTCAGAGGCAGCTAATGCACCCAGCACCCAAATAAAGGAGCATGTCTTGCTGGGAGGTGGCCTGGCAGAGGGACCCTTCTCTGTCAGATGTCTGTGAATGCTGCTGAGCCTCTTTTGCTAAAAGAATCACCCTGGGCCTTGGAGGGCACACTTCTTCCCAGCACACGATGAGGCAACTAAGAGATGTTGGAGTGTCTGGAATCTTTCTGAGGGAGAAGATTCTGGAGTGAGACAGGCTTAGGTTTGACTTTGTGTTCTGCTCCTCACGAGCTGTGCGATCTTGGAAGTTTCTTGACTTCTCTGTGCCTCACTTTTTCTCATAGGGTTCTGTGAGGATTAAATGAGACGTTTGTGAAACACTTGGCCCAGTGTCTAGCACCTTTCTGTAAGGGGCAGTCCCTTCCATCTGCTCTGGGTCAGCTGCATCCTGTTCCATTAAGCGACGGGGGAAGAAAGGCAGGAGACAGATGAATGCAACAACCACAAACACCAAGGAGAGTGGTGGCAGGAAAGAGGGAGAGGGACCCTTGGGTAGGACACTCTCAGAAGTGCTCAGTCCTCGTCTTTGGCAGGAGGACAGGAATTTGGAAGGGCTTTGGAACTGGGCCTGGCTCTAAATCTCAGCTCTGACACATTCAGCTGTGTGGTTTGGAATGTGCTGTTGAACCTCTGGCGAGACTCAGTTTTTTCATCTGTGAAGTAGGAATACTAATACCTGTGTCGTGGTGCTGGTGTGAGGTAATGGGCTTAGAACAGCACCTGGAAAACCATCTTCCTCCTCCTCTTCACCATATGTTTAGTGTTTACAATAAGAAACTAGGCTGGGTGAGGTGGCTTATGCCTATAATCCCAGCACTTTGGGAGACTGAGGCAGGTGGGTTACCTGAGGTCAGGGGTTCAAAACCAGCCTGGCCAAAATGGTGAAACCCCTACTAAAAATGCAAAAATTAACCGGGCATGGTGGCAGACACCTGTAATCCCAGCTATTAGGAAGGCTGAGGCAGAAGAATCACTTGAACCCAGGAGGTAGGGGTTTCAGTGAGCCAAGATTGTGTCACTGTACTCCAGCCTGGGCAACAGAGTGAGACTCTGTCTCAAAAAAAAAAAAAAAAAAAGAAAGAAAGAAAAGAAAAGAAGAGAAACTAGGAGCTGTTCTAAGTACCTGATACCTATAACTTCCCGTTCTCCCCACAACCTTATGAGAGGATTGCTGCCAGACACTCAGTGTCTTATCCCATTAATGCAAATCACAGAATTACTATACTCTTAAGTCTAGAATAGAGGTTGGCCAGCTTTTTCTGTAAATGGCCACCTAGTTTAAGTATCTTAGCCTTTGCAGGCCATGTAGTCTCTGTTACAATTATCCAACTCTGCCACTGTAGCATGAAAGCAAGATGTAAATAAGTGAGCCTGGATGCATTCTAATAAAACTTTATTTATAGACACTGAAATTTGAACTTCATATAATTTTCATGTGTCACTCTACATTATTCTTTTTTGGGTTAAAAAAAGTCAACAATTTAAAATTTTAAAAACCATCTTGGCTCATAGACCAGATAAAAACAGGCAGAAGGCCAGATTTGGTCCCCAAGTGGCAGCTTGCTGGCCCTGAGCCTGGCAGATACTTCACACTGGTTAACTTGTCCACTTCTGTCTCCAAATAAGTTCATGCCTAAATCATCCCAGGTCAAAAAGACTGCTACTGTGCATTTAAAGACAGGGAAATATCACGGCCCCTCTTAAAAGACCATTTCGATGTCTCATAGCCCCAGTTATGAGAAATGAAAAGTAATGTGAATATGCTTTAAAAACCTCTAAAGCGTTATAGAGTGCTAAGTATTCTTACCATTGTTGTTATTATTCTATTATTAAAAGTCCTTTCTTATGGCTAGGCTAATGTACTCAGGAACACTAATTTATTTGGTTCTTTTACTTAGCAGGGACACAGAACAGATAGTTCCCAGTCTCAGAATGGTATCTAAATACAGCTCTACTACCTTTGGGCTAAAAGCCATTTTAATTCCTTTAGCTTTTACTGATTCTGGTTTTCTAAATGATTCATCATCGGTGTGGTTCTTATGTCTCCCCAGGTTCTTCTAGAAGAACCAGCACAATACCATAATACTACTGATAGATATGAGCATACTTAATGCTATTTGATGATTAAACAAACAAACAAAAAAAACCTTTAGGAGCTTGCAGTTCAGGTGGCCGTCCAGTGCTTTTCATTCTGTTCAGCTGCTTCCTGTGACAGCGGCATACTAAACATGGGTGGGTTTGGGATATTTGCATATATTCTGGGAACAGACAATGACACATGTGTCAGATCACAAGGTCTGAATCTTTTGTGATGTGTACAGCCAGGACGCTGATTCCAACAGCAAAACCCAGCTCCCTGGCCCATCTCTTTTCTGCCCCGCCTTCTCCCTTTGAGTCCTACTATCTAGCTCCTGACCCTGGCTGCCCCTGCTTAGCTGACAATATCAGACAAGATCACAGCCGTAGGCAATACAGCTGCTGGCAGAACCTGGTGGCCCCCTCTGCAGCTGCTGCTTCTTGTGTCTGCGAAGTGTCTGGCTTGTCAGCCACATCCCCTCCCTGGAGCAGTCTTTGTTAACCAATTCCACCTCGGCCCACTGAGCAGAAGATGAAATGCCGAGAGCTCCTAAAAAACCAACAAAGACAGCAGCCATTACCAAGTCCCCATTTGAATCCCTTCCCCAAGGTGACTCAGAGCTGGCTTGCCTGGCATTTTTAACCCAGAGAGAGGAGAGCTGGAGCTTGGGATGGGAGATGACAGGTGCCGGGAGAGCTGTCTCCCCTCCCAGTTCCTTCCCACTCCATCCTGCACCCTGTCCTGCCATAGTAACTGGTGGAAATCCCTGATCACCAACTCCCTACCTCACATCTGAGGCATTAGTCAGGCCATAGAGGAGTCAACGCGGCCCTTGGGAGGAATCTTCAATTACCTCTTCCTAGTGCTGGATGAAGCTAGGTCTGGAGGACGGAATAGTTTATAGCAAATGCTCTTGACTCAGCTGATGGGCATTCTGGGAGCTGGGAGCTGCACTCTTTTCTAGGGTTCCCTGGCAACCCAAGCGCTGGCTTTAAGTCCTTCTTTGTAGCTAGTCCTGACCATTCATTTCCTGGTCATTTTTCATCCTGCAGATACCCTTGTCTCTTCTCACCCTCTCTTTCCCAAACTTTGCAGCCCAGGTCTAACCAGAAAAAAGAAGACGGGGAGGCCACGAGCACAGGGGTGAGAAATTGATGCAGAATGAACAGTCTATTTGTTGGGATCTAGAAAAAGCCGTTAAGAAAATAAGCACTTAAATGATTTTCAATCTGCCCATGGAAGTCATCTATCTTCATACTGGGGGGAAAAGGCCCATTCTCCAAGCCTGGTTTTGATTGACTGGTTTCCAATTCTATAAGCATTTCCCAAGGAGCCTCTCACCTATCTCCCATAATGACAGGCCTTTGCATTTCCAGGCAGTGTTTTACATTTATTTCTGATTTGCTCATAATGGTCAAAAATCTCTCTCCAATCCAAGGCATTTCTCCAGCAGCGCACGGTTTCCCTCAGGCCAAATAGCTCAGCTGTGATCCACAGAAAATGAGAATTTCCCAAACACATCTTCGGACTAGGGGAGGGTCCGGCACCACACATTCAGATGGAAAATTTCCCACTGTTAGATCAATATCTGGGCTAAGAAATAAATGCCACAGGGGCAGAGAGCTGGAGCAAAATGATTACAATCGGCACAATTACATTCACTGGCGGAATCAGCTCGCTGATTACTCCCAGGAATGGGGAGCTCCCGCCTCATCCACCACAGGATGGCTTGGGAATTAGAACATCACTCAGCATTTCATAATTCTACAGATTTGCCTATTGTCTTGGCATGCGTTCGTTTTTCCCATACAGTACATCCCTGTAAGAGGAGTTATTTCAAGGAAAGAAGGAAAGAAGGAGGAAGAAACGATGGAAAAAGGGAAAGGAAATCTCAGAGCATATGAGAGGCCAAGGCTGGTATATTGCAGGCAGAGGTTAGAATATGCTGCTCTGGAATTTCTGGGTCAGGGATCTCACATTACATCTGCTTAGGTGTGGTTTAAGCCAGGTCTCTCCCAGAATCCCACCCAGCCAGGACCCCACTGGGTAAAAAGGGCTCAAGGAAATATACGTGTGTGACTTCATACTTATTTGTTGACTAAAAAGTTTACTAGGGTTGAGTACAGGGGATCATGCTTGTAGTCCTAGCACTTTGGGAGGTGAAGACAGGAGGATTGCTTGTAATCCTAGCACTTTTGGGAGGTCAAGACAGGAGTTTGAGACAGGCCTGGGCAACATAGCAAGTGACCCTTGTGTCAACAAAACACAAACAATTAGCCAAGTGTGGTGCCTCATGCCTGTAGTCCCAGATATTTGGGAGGCCAAGACAGGAGGATTGCTTGAGGCCAGGAGTTTGAGACAGGCCTGTGCAACACAGTGAGACTCTTATGTCTACACACACAAAAAATTAGGCAAGTGTGGTGGCATGCGCCTGTAGTCCTAGATACTTGGAAGGCTGAGGCAGGAGGAGCTCACTTGTGGCCGCAGTGAGCGGTGAACGTGCCACTGCACTCCAGCTTGGGTGATAGAGTGAGACCCTATCTCCATTAAAACAAAAAATGTTTGGCCAGGTGCAGTGGCTCACGTCTGTAATCCCAGCACTTTGGGAGGCCAAGGCAGGTGGATCACAAGGTCAGGAGTTTGAGCCCAGCCTGACCAACATGGTGAAACCCCGTATCTACTAAAAGAAAATACAAAAATTAGCTGGGGGTAGTGGTGCGCATCTGTAATTCCAGCTGCTCCAGAGGCTGAGGCAGGAGAATTGCTTAAACCTGGGGTGCGGATGTTGTAGTGAGCCAAGATCGCACCACTGCACTCCAGCCTGGGTGACAGAGTAAGACTGAATCTTGGGGAAAAAAAGTTTACTAGGCAAGTTTTCATTACCTCTGAACCAATCTGAAGTTCTTTTCGGGGCCACAGAACAAAGAGAGTCTGCTGAGAGCAGGGATCTCCATGGCATCTTTCCTCTGTTCAGCGCTGGAGAGGCAGAGCTCTCGTTGCTATCTCGCTGATGGTGAATGCTGGGTAGGCGGGGGCCGTGGCAAATGGATTGGGCACGCTGCGCGGCTCTGTGTACTGACACCCGCCCCAGGGCCCACTGTGTCCCTACCCCCTCCCAATCTTCTCTTTAATCCCCCAACCAGATAATGTGGGATTTGGAAGCATGTAATATCCATGAGACTCCATTATAGGCTATTACGAGCTTTATACGCACTACCTGGGGGATGTACCAGGCCGCTGCTGGGCAGTGCAGCAGCTGAAATGGAGAAGGACCACAGGAACGGTCCCAAAGGCCAGAGTGACTCTTCCATTGTTTCTATCCATTCCCCCCACCCCGAAAAGGAGCTCTGTCTGGTCTCTTGTGACAGAGAGGCAGGAAGCATGAAAGAGCAACAGCTTTCACGCCCTTAGGGAGTAAAAGCATAGAGGGAGGTACAGGGAGAAACAAAATCACAGAGTCACTGAATGCATTGCTGGAGCCCTAGGAGACCACCTACCAGTGTTTCTGCATGAGAACGCCATTGGAATTTGGGGTGGAATCTTCTCGAGCATTGCAGGTGTAGCATCCCTGGCCCCTGCTCACTGAATGGGAGTGGCAGCCCCAGGCA